>JAYJMB010043441.1:61491-77285 GCA_036873735.1 Pouteria campechiana
GGTGGGCGGCCATCGAAGCCACAGCTTTTCTCCTTCTTTTATTTTCTTGGGTTCTTCAAGAGGGAGGAAGGGCGTGGTTGTCGGTTTTATTTAGAAAATCAATAAATAAAATTTAAAAATAAAATATTATTATATCATTAATTATTAATAAATAATTTTCAAAAATATTATGCACAAGAGCAATAAAATAAGTAGAAGTATAAGTCAGGCGGGTTTGATGTGAGTTTGAGCTTCCCCAACAATAACCTTCACTTTTATAATATTTTCCTAATCCTAATCTTAATCCTTACTGTTCTAATATTTTCCTAACTCTGACTCTAACCTTATATTTGTGGGTTGGCTTTGTGTTTGAGTTCAGGTCAAAGGACTTTTTTTTTTAAGTAAAAGTTCTCTTGGTTTATATCTTCTTCATTATATTTTTCTTTGCATTCAATAATAGTATCATCCTCAATCAAATGATTGTCACTCATCCAAATTGTTCATTTCTTTGTTGAATAAAGTCAAAATCTTTTGAAAAAAAAAAGAAAAGAAAAAGAAAAAGAAAAACAACAACATTGGAACGTGAGGTCATTTCATGACTAGTAATTTGGTTATGATCTTAGTTTCATAGAATCCCAATTCATTCTAGAATGTTATTATTATATTTTTCATCTTTATTTATTTTCATCAATTAAAGTATTTTTTAAAGTCCTATTTCTATGTTCAGGTCATTCTAAACAATGTCATTTAAAAAACAAACAATCAAGATATGAAAGACCGTGCATGTATATACTTACACCTACTTTCAACTGAAGAAGCTGAGATATAGTTTTGAGTATTTTTCATATAAGCAGTTTATGATATACTTTGATGATATCTGAAAAATTTATTATCTTTATCTCAAGGAGCAATATATTATGCTTACAGGGATATAGACTATTGTTATTGAGACATATTTTTTATTTTTATTTATTTTTAATGATGGGGTGCAAGGGAGTGGGTTAGCTCCAACTTCTAGCCCAAAGTAGATACGGATTGAAAAATACCTTCCTCCCAGTTCACACTGTGAGTTCGTGTTGAACACGCTCGACTTACACCGTTAGAAATAAGGTCTTGCCATGAACGTTCGGAATGCACCGTACATGCGAGCACAGTGGCACTTTGCACTTCACACGTGTAGAATGTTCGCCCAGGTCTACACTATTTATATAGGTACTAACATATAGGTGTACCAGGCGCCTGTCGTCACTACTAAACTGACTTAGTAAAGTCATTTTAAATTACCGTAGCTACTATCCTGGTCAAATCTAGAAAACCAAAAACTACTTCACTTAATCTATTTAAGTGAAAGATTGTAGTTCTTTCATTTGTTTTCTACTAAGATATCCGATTTTTGACATAGTAATCATTTTGCATATTGTTGAGAATAGCAAATCTGCACTGAGAAATTAACAAATACCATCAAACCTCGAATTATAAATTCTAATTAAACATTGTGCTATAATTAATTAATTAATTAATTATTTATTTTAATACTGACTTTTTCCATCAGTGTTGCCACTCGCCAACATGCCCAATACACTGTTTCCAGGTAGGGAGACATGCGGTTGGGGGCTCCACGCTCGGTAATGTACATTGAACCTGGATCTCCTCGACCCCACTTAGATTGTATTCCTCACAGCAATGGCTTGCATGGGCCCTAGAGTATGCTTGGATGAAACGTTTAGAGCGGGGTCCCTGGCTTTGATTACCGTTAATGGGAGAGAAAAATGGATCTTGGATGTGATTCTAACCTTTTGCTTATTGGGAGACAATCAAATAAATGGATGAAGTGGTCCAAGTAACTCAGATTCCAACTTTTCTCGAAAGGATGTAGTGCACAAGGTCGAAAGTTGTGGACTGATCCGGGCGATCCAGATCGATCAAAGGAATAATGCTTGTAGTTCAGCTGCATACCTGACGAACGGTCCAGAGCTAGATCTGCCGCAACGGATATGTGCAGTTGGCTGGTCTCTTCAGATATTTTTTTGTCTGACTAGGGTCGATCGAGTGGCCATGCGTGGTCAAGTGGCCTGGAAAAGGATTGGTGTGATCTATGGGCGCTGATTTTCTTCTGGCAGTGGTGGTGGAGTGCTGCCATAAGGAAAAGGATGGAATGGCCGCCATGAAAGAGACGCTTGTTTTTTAATTGCTGGAGTCTTTTATATAGACCGCGACTTGCAAGCCTGAAATGAAAGCTAAGCCAAGAAAAGACAACCTTGCCTTGTTTAACTAATCATATCCTTGTGACACAAAACTGCAATGGAAAATCCAGCTTTTGTCTCTCCCCTTCTTTGAGCGTATTGGGATGCATCATGTCAAAGGAACGGTTTTCATTTGTCACATTTTTTTAATTTAAAATGTACATTTATTTTATATTTATTCGTTCGTGTTGTGGTTGATGTTAGTACTCTTTATTTAGGGATATTACCTTTGTATATATTTCTTTAACACGTTATTTTTACATTCATCCTTAAATGCTATCCTTAATTTACTTCCTTTTTTTGTTGCGCAACTCTAACATCATTTATGATTTAAGGGCATCGCCCACCAAAAAGGTTAACCCAATTATGAGTAGTATAATATATATATAATAACATTGAGTACGGTTTTAAGGGAAAATGTTGGTAGTTGTGGATAGACTTATTTTATCATGTCGACCACCTAAATCGTAGATAAAGATGTAAGTTAATTCTACGAAAAATTATTTAAATTTTGAAAAAGTTGATGTTTTGTAAAATTTTTAAATTCAGGGAGTTTGATAACCTTTGATGGCCTTTGATCAAATGCTGATGAAGTTTGTTAGGCCTTAAAGAATTTTAAGCACATGGTTTGTCATGGTATTTTTTTATTACAGGGCTTTGACGGACTTGGATAAAATCTGATGAGTTTAATGGTTAGACGTCGACGGACATTAATTGTGAAATAGTCATTAGTACGGGACTTAGATTTTAATAGATTTCGTATTGAGTTTTGACGGGATTTGAAAAGATCTGATGAATGTAATAGGATTGGGTAGGTTTGACAGCATTGGATTGCAATTGGTACCGGACCGGTGGTTAAACCGGTCGGGCGTTTGGGTTCACACGCTAACCGGTTCAATTGATTGAATTGAACAGGTTTTTTGTTTTTTTTTGAAAAAAATAAAAAATAAATGAACGTAATTTGAAAAAAAATCTAAATCATAGATATTAATCTAAATATATAAATCTTTTGTATAATACTTCACTTTAATTTATCCTTTTATTATATTAATAATATTAAAATTTTAAAAAAATTACTATTTAATTACTATTACTTTTGTATAATTAACAGGACTCATACGTTAATTAGTGAAGCTTGACTTGTAATTGAGCCCACATTGAGTGAAACTGTGCAAAACGGGCTCATGCCTGAATTTCAAGTTCCAATCTCACCGAATTGAACTGCCTGCTATGCCTTGTTGTTAGTCTAGTTCAAAATTCCGTCTGGTCCTCTGCCCATTCTTAGGCGATCAAGGGAGTCCACCATGCCGTTGCATCAATGCGGATGCTCCCACACAACATGATTCAAGGGTCCGGCTCCAGTTTCTGACATCCCCACAGCAAAAGAAGTCACCCCACATCAAACCCGAAAATGGGCTTATCATACCGTAACAATTGCAGCCGAAACTACGGCAATCTGGGCTAGCATTTGAAACTTGAAAGCCACGGCTAACTCCATGTCCTTAACAAACAAACAGGCCTTGTTGTGGCTTGTTGTGTGCAAAGCTAAAATACAATTGCAGCCGAAACTACGGCAATCTGGGCTAGCATTTGAAACTTGAAAGCCATGTCCTTAACAAACAAACAGGCCTTGTTGTGGCTTGTTGTAGGCCAAGCTAAAATACTTGAAATTTTCACTAAGATGTGGAAGATGGAAGCCTGGCAAATCTATATTCCCTTTTAATGCAATTCCAGTCAACTTCAAATGAAGGATTCATCGAAAGACATGACCAGACGATGGATTAATTAGAGCCACCGTGCTTGGTTTTCTTTCTGTTTGCTCCCAAAGCTCGGAGGGCATATGACCCATGCCATGGAAGAGCTAGAAAAGTGGTAGAATTATTTGTTTTTTATTTACGTAAGGTTAGTCGGTCAATGTAATTTTTATAAACCCGTTTGGTTTTAGTGAAATACAATTAAATTGGATTTTCGCTTCAAGTGGTGTCATAGCAACGTTCCGATCCAGGGAACAACGGCGCTTTGTGGGCAGAGGCGTTGTGTGTCGATTAGCTTAGTCAACATCGCCGGTCGGGAACAGAGGGTCGGAAGCGGCGTCGGTGAAGTCGTTGGAGAAGAACCCAACGACGAACGCAGGCGTCGTCGACTGGGAAGAAGCAGGCAGCAACGCAGCTGCGCCGCTGGCAGCAAAGAAGAAACAACAGCGGCAGCAAGCAGCGACGGCAAAAAGGAGGAAAACAGAGTTTTCCCCGGCATTTTTTTTTCCGATTTCCGGGGACCGGAGTGAAGATCCTGTGCGGAGGAGCACTCTGGCAACGAAAATATCTCGGAGATTTTTTCGTCGAATCAGATCGTCTGTCCGACGGTCGAAGGCGATGGCATGAAAGTAGGGGTGTAAGTCGGAGGCGATGGAATGAAAGTAGGGTTGTAACTTGGGTTATTCGAGATTTGGGCTTTTGATCAACCCTATAACTTGGTTATTGGAGATTGGGTTGGGGTCAACCCTGACCATAACCTAAATCTAAAACCTACCCTAATCCGTATATCCGGTTACGGATGAATTCGGGATTCTTCACATTATTTTATAGGCTTTGATGTACCCGACAACATCCAATAATTGTGTTTGAAGCAATAGTCGACCCATCCTTTTACCCTCTATTAGTCTGCGAGTCATTTTCTTGGATAAAGATTTTCACTGCTTGTCACAATCTTCACTAGTGTTGGTTTCTTCCATATTATTTTATAGGCTTTGATGTACCCAATTAAAAAATTGAAAAAAGTTATCATGTACCTGAAAATTGAAATAGGTTTGGCTAATTGGCTGTTTGAGCTGTTTCCGTGTGGTAACTGCTGCAGGTTTTTGGACCTTCAGGGGTGTAGCATAGTTGGCAGCAGAGCAGAGGTCGCTGACAAGACTTGGCAACAGCCACAACTTCCACACAGCACCCAAAGTGGGTTTGGGTGACCTTTAGGTTGTCAACAACAGATAATGGAAACGATTTGGGTTGTTGGCAACAATTAGCAGGAGAAGGAAGTGTCTTTCGATCGCCGACAGTAGAGGAAATGGATGAGTTTGGGTTGCCGGAAACAAAGCCTCTACAATCAAGAGAGGAAATGAATTTCCCTTTTCCTGTTTCCATCTCTGTTTGGGGTGTAGGTTAGGATAGGTCATCGGAAAAAAATGCTAGTCGCTGGATGTGAGGGAAATGTCCTTCTTCTTTGACAAGATGACTTAGGAGACGAGGTAGAGAGCAAATGGTGCGGGACTTTGGAGATGGACAGTAATGGGGAAATGGCATAGGACTTTGGAGATGGACAGCGAATGCGGTCGACCGAGGAAGGGGAAGAAGATCTAAGCTCTCTTCATCTCTCATCCTCTACGAAATTGCAAATGCGATGAGCTGTAGTGATGTTCGGAAGACTAGAATACTCGGAAGATGCAATTCGAGTGGGTTGCGGGTTGGGTTCCTCTCAATCTGAAACCAACCTGGATTGGAATTCGGGTCGGGTTCAACCCGAATTGGAAACCTAATTTCTAAATTATGTGAACCCAAATCCTAAAAAGGTTGGATTGGGTTGGGTTGGGTGGCGTGCGTTTGGGGCAACCCAACCCAAGTTGCACCCCAATGTAAAAGGCATTAGCAGCTGTAGTAAACCCATCCGGGTTTTCCGTTGTGCATCGGAAAGTGATGCACCATGTGACTAGCGCATCGCAACTCATGTGACTAATGCATCGCAACTGATGGCTAAGACACAGAGACTATTGCATCGCAACAAAAACTGAGACGTATGAAGACGGTGCATGGCAATGGAAAGAAAAAAGGGTAAATTTTTGCAAGCACGTATACGGTAATCTAGAAATCTAATTTTAGTAATTCAAGTATTGTTTTTCACGTTTTGGGATGCTCCGAATCACATGGAAAGTTCAGATTAGGTGAATTCTTCTTAATTTTGGGTGTTTTGTGCATATAATAGTGTTTTGGTGAACTGATTCAGATCAAACTAGATGACAACGAATAGCAATTTTATTCAACTACAAGTTCCATATTTCAATGGTTAAAATTATGATCATTGGAGCATAGAGATGAAAGTGATATTTAGGTATCAAGAAATTTGGAAAATTATATAGAGTGGTTTTCCAAGCCTATAACTACAGAAGCAATTGCAGCCCAAACAGAAGACAGAAAGAAAAGTCGAGAGAAAATCAAAAAAAAGATCAAAAGACATTATTATTCATCCATCAGGCAGTGGATGCGCCAATCTTCAAAATAGTTGCTACAACAAAAACATCAAAGGAGGCGTGGGACATCTTGCAAATAGCCTATAAGGGTGTAGAAAAGATGAAAAAGGTTCGTCTTCAAGTTCTTAAATCATAATTTGATAATTTATGTATGAAATTAGATGAATTAGTTTCAAATTATTTTAATCATGCAATTGCTTTGATGAATAATTGAAATTGAATGGTGATACTATTATTGAAGTCATTGTCATGGAAAAGATTTTGTGTACTATGACACAAAAATTTAAGCATGTTGTTTATGCAATCGAAGAGTCAAAGGATCTGTCTAAGATATTAATAGATGAATTTATGGGGTCGGTGATGGCACATAAGTTGAGGATAGATCAATATGCACTAGTTAAACAAGCTTTTCAAGCATAGTGGTCGCTTGAAAAACAAATCAAGCCAAGATAGATGCATGAGTCAAACAAGAGGCAACAGAAGACACACACATGGAGTTGGCAGAGGTTTCAATGTAAAAATCGAGAAACTAAATCAAAGCATAAGCTCTTTAAGAGGTAGAGGCAGAGATCATAGTCAAGGTAAAGGCCAAGGTAGAGGTAAGGTATATGTTCAATGTTATGGTTGTTCAAATTTTGGTCACTATCAAAGTGAATGCCCAGATAAGAATGTGAATTACAATATTAAAGAAGGTGATGATAATCTAGATACATCTCTTCTTTTAGTGTGTAATGTTAATGACGAAGTGCACAATAATATATGCTACTTAGACACTAGTTTAAGTAATCATATGTTTGGTAAAAGAAACATGAATTAGATGAAAATTTACAATCTATGCCTAAGTTTGGAGATAATTCCAAAATTTCAATCTAAAGAAAAGGAAAGGTGCTAATTAAAACCAAGAATGGAAAAAAATGCTTTTATCTCTAATATTTTTTATGTTCCTAGATTGAAAAATAATTGGTTGATCTTTGGACAACAATAAGAAAAGGGCAATGTAATTATTTTAAAAGATGGATATTGTCGGATTCGGGATAGATAGAAGCATCTCATTGCCAATGTGAAGATGACAAAGAATCGAATGTTTCCATTAACCATTCATAATGAAGCTTTGCCATGTTTTAGTGTAATTGTGAAGGATGATTCTTAGTTGTGGCATCTCAGATACGAGCATCTAAATTTTAATATTTTAAGACTTTTGCATAGAAAGAAGATGGTGATGGGATTACCTTTCATAGATCAGCCAAATCAATTATGTGAAGGGTGTATTTTGGGAAAACATCACAAAGAACCTTTCCCTAAAGGTAAATGAAAAGGGAAAAATGTTTATTAGATTTGATTTATTCTGATATTTGTGGTCCCATTGAGTCTTGATCTAATGGAAATAAGAAATATTTACTTACTTTTATTGATGATTATAATAGAAAAACTTTAGTGTATTTTTGAAAGAAAAATCAAAATCTTTTGGAGTGTTTAAAAGACATTGGTTGAGAACCAGATTGGAAGGCACATCAGAATACTGCAAACAGATAGAGTTGGAGAATTTACGTTAGAGTTTCTGGAGTTTTGTGAGAAGAATGAGATATTGCATCAATTAAGAGCTTCATACATACCACAGTAGAATGGTGTTGTAGAAAGGAAGAATTGTGCAATCATGAACATGTTAAAAAGTATATTGAAGGTAAAAGACTTACGTCAATCTCTTTTGGCAGAAGCAATTAATTGGAGTGTATATCTCTTAAACTTGAGTCCCACTACAAGTGTCTTAAATATGACACCTGAAGAGGCTTGGGGTGAAGACAAACCAAATGTCAATCACTTAAAAATTTTTGGTTGTGTAGCATATTCTCATGTTCTAGATGAGAAAAGAAATAAGCTAGATAATAAAGGCGAGAAATTTATTTTCATTGGTTATAGTGGAAATACATAGGCATACAAGCTATATAATCCAGTAGCACAAAAGTCATTTTGAGTAAAGATATGATTTTTGATGAAATAAAGGCTTTCAAGTGGAGCATGAAACGTAGGAAGAATATGTCAATTGACATCATTAAGGCCCAAGATGTAGAACAAAGTAAGGAAGATGCTAACATGGAACCACATACTTCAAGTTTTATCCCCTCTAACTCAAATCTTGTTGGTTCATTTTCTATATCACCACCTTCATAATCATCTGCAAGTGCAAGCTCTTCTTCAAGTTGACCAAAGCGTACCACAAAACAACCAACTTGGTTGAAAGATTATGTGGTAGAATATGATAATCAAGTCCTAGATGATGATTGCAAGGAAGATACTTTGATCAATTTTGTTTTTTTTTTTTTTTTTTGCATATTATGATCCAGTCAGCTATGGAGATATTGTTTAAGAAGAAAGGTGGCAAAAAACTATGAACGATAAGATCAAAGCCATTAAGAAGAACATTATATGGGAGTTGATAGATCTCTCTAAGGTTCACAAATCAATCAACATAAAGTGGGTTTTCAAAACCAAACTCACTCCAAATGGAAAAGTAGACAAGAACAAGGCACAGTTTGCGGTAAAAGGCTACAATCAGACGCTAAGAATTGATGCTATGAGGTATTTGCACCAGTTGTTCGGCATGATACAACATGAATGTACTCTTTATAGCTGCTCAGAATGCATGACAAATTTTTTAGTTAGATGTGAAATCAACTTTTTTGCATGATAATTTAGAGAAAGATGTGTATATAGATCAACCACCTGGTTTCGTAAAAACAGGAATGAAAAATAAAGTTTATAAGTTGAAAAAGGCACTTTATGGACTAAAGTAAGCACCAAGAGCTTGGTATAGTTGCATAAATTTCTATTTTGAGATGTGTCCCTTTGAACATATTCTATATGTGAAAAATGAAGGTGATGAAAGATTTATGATTGTGTGTCTGTATATAGATGATCTAATCTATACAAGCAACAACCCCACTAAATTTAATGATTTCAAAAATTCCATGAAGAAGGAATTTGATATGATGGATTTGGGATTGATGCATTACTTTCTTGGAATTGAAGTTGTGCAATCTAAGGATGATATTTTCATATCCCAGAATGCAAGGGACATCTTAGATAAGTTTGGAATGAAGAATTGCAAGCCTGTTTGTACTCCAATTGAATCAGGTTTTAGGTTGAAGAAGCATATCAACATGGGAGACAAGGTGCATGATACATACTTCAAGCATATTGTGGGAAGTTTGATGTATTTGACAACTAAAAGGCTAGAGATATCATACATGCAGTCAAATGGAAACACACTTGAAAGTGTGTTTTAGAAAAGTCAGATTTGATTGGCTTCACAGACAATAACTATGGTAGAGATCTTGATGATAGAAAGAGCACATCGGGGCAAACATTTATCTTGGGGACAAGTGCAATTTCATTGTCTTCAAAGAAGAACCAATGGTCACACTTTCAACAAATGAAACAGAGTATTTGACAGCAGCATCATGTGCATATCAAGCTGTTTGGATACGAAGATTGCTAGAGAAATTAAATCATCATCAACATAGAGGTATCCAAATTTTATGTGATAATAGATCTGCTATATCACTATACAGAGTCTAGTTTTACATGGCAAGAGCAAACACATAGATATCAAATTTCATTTTTCATGTGACTTGGTGAAAAGAGAAGAAATATTAATGGGATTATGCAGAAGCAATTTTCAAGTAACTGATATATTCACAAAGCCTTGGAAGACTTATGTGTTCGTGAAGATTCTATCATTACTTGGCATGTGTTCTTTGGATAATTTGGTTTAAGAGGGTGTGTCAGAATTAAACTAGGAAATTCAAGTTTATGTTTCTTAAGAAATCAATTTTACGAAATATGAGTTTGAGTAGGTTTGTTTTTTATTTACGTAAGGTTAGTCGGTCCATGTAATTTTTATAAACCCGTTTGGGTTTAATGCAATGCAATTAAGTGGGATTTTTCCTTCAAAAAGAACATGATACGTAGATGGGCATCTAACTAGAATGGAACAAGCTTGGTAGTATGAGGGTCTTAGAATTTCGAGGCTCTCTGGCTTTGAAATTGACTTTGGATTTTCCAATCAAATATGGGCTTGGGCATAAAATGTTACACCATATCATGGGCTGTGTATGCTATTCCATTTTTTCCTTGGTTTGTAGGGAGTTGCTGTTGTCGGAGAGCTGTCGAACCAGGGAAAATGGATGTATTTTGTAATTTCTCTTGTAATGTTTCAACTTTAATTTTCAAAGTCATTTTATACGGTGGGCCTAGCCTTGATTAGAGCTAGAATTTAGGAAAAAGAAAAAAAAAAACTAGTTGGGGTTTTTCATGGTAGAAACGTTTTACACCTTTTAAGTATGATTAGACCAAAAAACAAAAAATTTCATGGTGGAAATGGCAAAAGTGGTGCGGTAGCAAAATCTAATCCAAAGAATATTGTAAACACCTCTTTGGATGTACCCTGTGAAAAATCTGGCTTTAAAGGTTGTGCACCGGTAAGAAATTTCTTCTCCTTAGTAAGGATTGTATTGTTTATATTTTGTAAAGCTAATCGTGCCGATGAGAAATGATTCTATGACATTATTTGCATGATGAAACCTCACCATTTTTATATACCCGGATATTTTGTTCAGATCTAAGTGATTCATTGTACTTATTTTGACACTTATTTTGAGAATATAAAAAAAATCACCTCAATTGAAAGTTTACATGGGTTATCATAAATTAAAACTCACTATATTGTTCACAAATATTTTCAAATGTTGAAATCTACCTAAGTCTTCAATTGAAATGTTTTTATGCATTGACCAACTAAATAATTCGAAATGAAGTGGTTGGATTGGATTGGACTAAAACTTGATAGTTAGGATGGTAAATCTTTGTGTCTTTGTTATGATATCATCAAGTTCGGCATTCCTTGCCTCTCAATGTTATCTCGGGGATGAAACTTATTTTTACATAAAGCACCCCTAACCTGTTGATGGGTCCAATACTCCCCACTTTATCCAATTGGATCACAAGTGTGCAAAAAAGGTGAGCATAGTCGGGTCCACAACATAATTAACCATGCATATTATGATAAAAATTTAATACAAATCTAAAATTAGATTACTCTGTGAATGAAATTGATCATCAAACATTATATACTTCCCATGAGTGGTCAACCTTTAGCTTAAGGCGGTGCAATATTAATACGCTTGTGAAATTGTCACCCATATATTTCATCTTTCATCCTCTCCTACTTAAATGTGTCGAATTACATTATCTATTAAAATATATTGCATTAATATTTTAAAAATTCATATAAAAAGATGTATAAAAATTTTCAAAAACGTATAACATTGAAATAATTAGATATAAATAGACATTTCTTATCTCGATGTTGTTATTGTCCAAAAAGGTTGGATTATTATTATTTTTTTAAAGTCAAATGCTGTTTGAAGAGCTTAGGGAGAGATTCCATGAGAGTGGGCAGCAGATGAGTAAAGTGTTTTAAAGTCCTATGAGGGACATTTTCATCGTTGTAAACCTTAGTATCAATTTCTAATATTGTAACTAATGGTTGCTTAAAGATTGAAATATAAGGGATATGCATGCAAGGCAAATTAAATCACAGGGCACGCTACAAATTGCAAACTTATGTTATGGTAGGTGCAAATTTGTCAAAACTTAAGGGCACATATGCAAATAACCCCAGGTTTCCAATTATGTGATAGTAGGTACAATTCCATCAAAAATGAGAAGCACCTATGCAAATAACCTTATTATAAAGCGGAAAGTATAAATCCTAACCCAAAATTTCCTCTTAATCTTGAACACTTGATTACGTAATTAGTCCAACTTTTATCCCACGTTATCAGATGATGATATCAGCCCTTGAGAGCTCATATGGTAGAATTTTCGTCTTTCTCTTGTACATTACCTGTCAATGTGGTATGCCAGCCTGATGTTTAGGCGGGAGTCTCATTCAGTTGGATTGTCCAAAATCATACAAGTATGACCCTTTACAGCTCTTGCCAACCTCAGCAGTTTGCAAGCCATCCCAAAGGGGATCTACGAGAAAACAGAAACCGTTTCTCTTCGTTATTTTCAGTTCGCTATTTACATGCAAGGTCAAACGGCTAAATTTAACAAAGCAATTAGAAAAATCTACCCCTTTGAAAATAGTTTAGCGTACCACTTTTCCCAACTAGCTTTTAAAAAATGAATCTAACCATTAACTTGTCTTTGTAGTATAAATTTACAATTAGATGAAGATTTTGAATGTCTAATGCTTTTACTTTAAAATCTACATCAAAGATCATACCTCCAATGTTTAATTTTAATTAAAAATACTTTAATGTTACACCATCCATTTATTTTTACAATAGTGTACCATCAATGTATTTTTAAAATTATTATAATTATTTTTACTTATCCTCTTATCCACAGAAATTCCAATAAATAAAACGGTTTATAACTACTAAGACATCCGAAGTGTCAGCAATAATTGAGAACAGGAGTATGAGCAATCGCGGATCAGCGGAGTATTGAATAACTGCCAAGAGAAATAGACACGTGCGTGGACATGGCAGTCTCGAAATTTTCAGATATTACCAGGGGCATCAGCGACCTGCATGAACAATTATACGTTGCAAAATCGGCGGTTTTTTCGTTTTCTTTGCGAAAACAAAACGCCTATAAAGTCCGCTTCTTCCCTTCAAATTTCTGTAACTGCAAAGAAAATGGCCCTAAAAGCTCTGATTGCTGCGACTATCCTAACCAGTACTCTTCTAGTTGCCGTGTTTGCTGCCAACCTCGAAATTCCTGCAAACTCTGCCGATCTTGACAGTTGGTTTGCCCAGCTCGATACCCAGCTCGAAGGGGTGTTGGCGGTGGCAGAGGAGAAGAAGCGGGTGATAACGGTGAATCAAGATGGGAGCGGCGATTTCAAGACTGTTACGGATGCGGTTAACAGCGTTCCAGAGCAGAACACGGTTCGCATGATTATAAAGATTGCCCCTGGGGTTTACAAGGAGAAGATAAAACTGGATCGATCACGACCGTTTATCACGTTCTATGGCGACCCCAATGCAATGCCGACCCTCACTTTCGACGGAACAGCTGCCCAGTATGGAACTGTTTACAGCGCTTCGGTGACTGTGGAGGCCGACTATTTCGTGGCTGTCAATATCATCTTTGAGGTAATGGTTTTGAACGGTGGGGTAAATCTTTCATCGTTTCCGGATTATAGATTCTGTAAAGCTCTCATCCCCACATGCCCAGCTGTAGCTAATTGCGATTTTCCTAGGCTTGATAGTTGATTAATCATGCAGGCCAGTGACTGATATGGTTGGGTAATTCCCATGACATTTATAGTAGATTTGCGCACCTGATCTGCTTTCTCTTTAGCTTTTTTCTCTTTCCTCTCTCTCTCTCTCTCTCTCTCTCTCTCTCTCTCTCTCTCTCTCTCTCTCTCTCTCTCTCTCTCTCTCCCTCTTCCTCTCAAGAAGGATTATGGTTGTCTGCTTCGTGAATAACGAAATGTTGCCGCTCAATTAATCTGTTAAAAAGTATCCAAACAACGACAGAAAAAAAACCCAATACTGTTGGTCATGTTAGCTGCTAGTTACAGCTTTCAAAACATCTTGAGTTATTAATACCCGTACGCGATATCAAAAGTGCATCTGGGAGATATTTCAATCGAGGGAGTCTCCTTCCCAATTTCTTAGTCTTACGTGGTTTTCATAAGTCCTGTCTCTAAGTATTTTTGGTAAAACATCAGGCTGGACGCATGATAGATGGGTGAGATGAGGTTAGTCTCTAATGATAACTAGTGAAATCATGATGTTTTGGTTTTTAGTGTTGATAACATATCTTTCTTTCTTTCCTTCCTTTTTTTGGTTTCCTGTTTTCCTTTCTTTCAGAACTCTGCTCCAGAGCCAAAGCTTGGAGTAGTAGGAGCCCAGGCAGTGGCAGTGATGATAGGTGGAGACAAGGCAGCTTTCTATAACTGCAAGTTCTATGGCTACCAAGACACACTCTGTGATTCAATGGGCCAGCATTTGTTCAAAGACTGCTACATTCAGGGCACAGTTGATTTCATCTTCGGCAGTGGAAGATCCCTTTACCTGGTAGTCTCTCTCTCTCTCTCTCTCTCTCTCTCTCTCTCTCTCTCTCTCTCTCTCTCTCTCTCTCTCACACAAACACACAGAGACAACTAATCTCTGATCAGGGTTTGTCGCAGAACTGTGAGCTGCACTGTGTGGGGACGGGTGAAATAGCACTTACAGCACAGGCAAGGAAAAACGAAGCTGACGAGAGCGGTTACTCGTTTGTCCACTGCAAAATTACCGGCACCGGCAATGTGTTCCTCAGCAGGGCATGGATGCAGATGTCTAGGGTCGTGTTTGCGTACACATTCATGGACAGCCTTGTAAACCCCAAAGGATGGAATGACATGGGATTCGCAGACCGTCGCCAGTAAGTGACCCCACTTGATTCTCCATTTAATCAACTTGATATTTCTACCAATTCATGACTCATGTTCGTAGAAAAGACTTTGAGCCCAGCAGTAATTAGAAAACTCTTCCGTATGGACTCATTGAGTTGTTGGGGGCTTGATTTTGATAATTTTCGAGAGAAATCCGCTTGCTTGTGACTCAGTACTACTGTTTTTATTGATTTTTCAGGACTGTTTATTTTGGGGAGTACAAGAACATGGGGCCAGGGTCGAGCACCCAGCAACGTGAAAGCTTTGGCAAATTACTGACCGACGAGGAAGTAAAACCCTTCATCAGCGCCAGCTTCATCAGCGCTGCCACATGGCTACTCCCACCTCCCAAGCTATAGAGCCAAAGGTTGCTAACGTGCGCACGTGGCTTACAAGATGGGCATTGGAAAATAAATATGATGCTGATTCATTTCATTATTTTGTACATGAAAAGATAATTATAACTTGTGCATCATGTCTAGAGAACCATGTAATTCAAACGAATTGCGCTCTGGTGGATGTAGCTGAGTGTGGGCAATTGCCCCACTCTAAAATTTGAAAGAGCTTTTAGAATCATTAATAAATTTTAATTTTTTTTACAACATTGCTTGATGGCTTATTTTTTGTGAATGTAGGGTAGTTGCTATTTTTCAGCATTCTTGCTTTGTACGTCTCTTGCCTCATAAATGTCTTTAGTTGATCACTACA
Organism: Pouteria campechiana; assembly: GCA_036873735.1. NCBI lineage: Eukaryota > Viridiplantae > Streptophyta > Magnoliopsida > Ericales > Sapotaceae > Pouteria > Pouteria campechiana. The sequence goes on from JAYJMB010043441.1 coordinate 77,114, forward strand.
AGAGAAACAGTCAAATGCAGCTATTACTTTCGTTGCATTTGATCAAAAAATCATTGCATGTAGTCAGATGCAGCCAAAAAATTTTGCTGCATTTAATCATAATTTCGCTGCAATTGCCTCGTCGCATCTGAGCAAATGCAGCGACTTTGATGTGGCTGCATCTGACCTCATG
>JAYJMB010043442.1:0-31611 GCA_036873735.1 Pouteria campechiana
AAAGTACATGTGGATAGCTAAAAAAATCAAGTGCCGGTAATTTTTGGCAAATTTTAGTTAAAATCAAATTTAATTGAGAAATAAATAATAAAAGTATGCAATTTTAGTGGATTTTTGGTCGTGTCCAGGCACCATCATCATCACATTATATTTGTGTCCCCAAACACTATCATGGACCAATCATCTTTTCACCATCCTGGCACTATCATGGGCCAAACATGTTGGTCTCATCCATACACTATCATACAGATAATACTTTCATGTCATTCATGCATTAACATAAATATTGAACACTTGTCTTGATCATACAATGTTATGCAACATTGTGTCAGAGCAATGTAACTAACGTGGTTTATTATCTTTGCATTCTTATATGATTTAAGTCTATCATCATGCCTCATAATCAAATGCTATGGAATGTAACGCTCATTCAATTAATTCTAGCATGTTAAACAAAATTCCCTTTATAATAAAACATTATCATTCAAATTTTACTTTCACAAAATAATGCATGGGTAGATTGTTCATCAATCACAATATTCAATCATAACAGTATAATGCCTCAGATAAGCTCTTAAATCACAATGTACAATCCACTGTAGAATCCATTATTCATGTAACATATAAGTAATTTACATCCCCACACTATAACTGATGAGAATGCAAAATATTATATTTTATTCCTTTAATACTTAGAATTTTACACTTAATTTATTTATGAATATACTCATTATTCTTATATCTTGATTTAGGAGACACATGGAGTTATTAAGTGCAAAACGAAGGCAATTGGATAATTTTGGGCAACTTCAGCATTACATCATATTTTGGGCATAAATCTCTCATAAGACCTTCGATTGAGATGATTAAAGATGCTATGGAAAAAAAAATTCTACATTTTTCATGTTTAGAGTTCTAAGAGATAAGGACTACATCAAGGACAACTAAGTGGAGAAAGTATTAAAACATGTCAAAAAGAAGCTAAAGATTGCATATGGTATCACTTGTGTACCCATTTTTCCATATTTAGAATGATTTGGAAAATGTTATCAACATAAAAGTTCTATATCTCAAAGTTATTTAACCAATTTAAGAAGAATCATGTGATTCTGAGTTTAAATGAGGAAGTTATGATCAAAATAGTGAATGTATGTCTGGCAGACAACAAACCGGCACTGTCGGCACCTACTCATGATCAACACTACCACATCGGATAGAAAATTGGCACTGGTGGTGCCAAAGATTGATCAAAATTTTTATTTTTCAAATTTTTATTTTCCATTTTTTAGTTTTTTGCATATTGTGGCTTTATTTTAAGTAGTAGTTTCCTAGGGTTCTTTTCCTAGGGTTTGGCAAAGACTTCTTGGCTGCTTTCGATAAAGAATCTTTTCTCTTTTCTATTTTATTTTCTTTGTGATTTAATGGCCCTATATTGCTAAAATTTTATTCTTATTTAGGAGATAAAACCCTTAACATCAAAATACTCTGAGATCTAATTTGATTTGATTATTTAATTTATACTTTGAGTATTGAATGTTCTTCTTTGTTTATGATTATGATTATTATATTTAATTGTTAGGAGGCCTACTAGTTTATTATTCATTGCAATCCATTGCTAGTTTAGATATCAAATCCGTAATCATTTGATCCCTTTAATTTGCGAAGCAACTAGTGTTTAATAATTTGCTACTGTTGCAGTTATTAAATCTTAGAAAAAATATTTAACTAAATAAAATGCAACCGCTAGTGCTTTTATTATTTAGCTTCATCAAACTCTACAAATCTTAACATTGCTATTACATTAAACCTTTAGCATTGGTTTTAGGTTGTTTAGTTGTTAGGGTTAATTAAAATGTTGGTTTCTAATTAACTATGTTGAAGGAGAGATAAGAAAAATAATTACAATGGTGAATATTCAAAGTATGATTTGATTTATAATTTCACTAATGATTAGTTATGAGATTCTGATGATGGATGTTGACTTGAACCAAGGTTTTCTTTTCTGATAGATTTCTTTTGTAATGTTGTTTTTATTACACTCAAAATCCCCATTCTTATTCACTTTACTCCTCTTGGTATTGACTCTTATTCACACTAATAAATGTAAGTTAATTGGAGTACGGTTCTAAATTTGGTTGCCTACGACAGCACACCAATAACATATCACAATCAATCAACCCAAGTAATTAAATGATAGTTTATACGTCTAAAGTCATCAGTACAACTCCGTTAAATGAAGTACAACATTCCATCATTTTAAATCAAGAAATAACATATTCAAACACATGCCCAAAAAACCATGGGATACAAATTATCCCCACACATTTAGTCATGCTAAAATGATAACCTACTTACCTCTATAGGGTTAGTTACACTTCCCTTACTATACTAAATCTTTGATTCTTAACTTGGTTGTTTGATTCCAACTTACGATGAAATAAACCCTGTACAAGTGACATACACATATCAATTGGAATTCATTTATGTTTATGGAAAATCTAAATCAATCTCATAGTTCTTTAGCATGCATCACTAGCTCATTACACCTCTAATGCCCTATCTAGGTGAAATATCATATTATGTGTAATACTTGTTTAAGGGACAATTTATTGTTTGTGAAATTCATCTAATTACATGTTATTTTCCTTGATGCTATTTCATCAAACATCTAATAAACATCATTCACATTCTTAATTCCTAGTAAGATGTAATAGCTAGAATTTACTCCCAACATTACATTAGCATCATTAGACAAGGGAAAATATCAACAATAATCTTATTAACTAAGCTAGCATACATGTTGAACCATGTTATCTAGCTTGATTTTGATGATGAACATTCTTAGCCAAGTATGTTTTGATGATGAGCAAAAGTATGAGTGAAACATAAAGGTACTAACATCTTATTTTCAAGAATGTTGCAGAAAGTTTAAATCATTCAACTTGAGAATAATCTTTATGATGACAAAAGGAAGATATAAAGTAAATGCTCTTTTATAATTAAGTATATAAACATCATATATACTTAATTCAAGAAAATAGAAATATAAAAGACTTGAAGACAAGTTTCAGAGCAAACAACAACCATTTTGGAGAAAATTAGAACACTTTAGAGTGGGTATAATATGTTTCGATGCAGATTGCATTGCTTCAGAAAATGCCTCAACAAACTTCAGAAAAATGGTTGAAGCTTCGGAATTGATGTAGCATGGCTTAGGAGAACGTTACAGAGAAGCTTCAAAATTATCTCAAAGGACTTCGGAGATAACTTAATGATCTTTGGAGATGTCTCAACAAGCTTTGGACAAGTCACGATGCAACTTTGGAGTGGTTGCAAATCACTTCAGAATGAATGCAGAGAAACTTCAGAGACAAATAGCAAGCTTCGGACAAGTGTATGAGTAAAAACAGTAAGCTTCGGAAATGTTCAAGCATACTTTAAAAAATATTAAAGCATAGTTTGGAGTCTTTTTCAAAGCTTCAGAGATCTTACAGTGTACTTCAGAGATAATCAAGATTACTTCAGATAAGTCACAGCAGCTTTCAGAAATAATCAAGAGAGCTTAAAAAATGATCAAGAATGCTTTGAAAAAAGCACAAAGAAGCTTCGAACAAGTTACAACATGCTTCACAAAGAGTTGAAAAGCTTCATATAAATCTTGGATGTTTCAGACAAGATACAAGACACTTTGGAAACAACAAGATAAACTTCAAAGATAATCAACTATGCTTCTGCGTAAATAGACATGCTTTGGAGAACTTGAAGCCAAGTTTCAGAAAAGATTCAAACAATCTTCAGAGATGTTAACCAAACTTTGAAGATGTTAAGTCATGCTTTGGAGATATTTGAATAGGCTTTGGATCACTTTTCCGAAGACATTATAAGTTCAGAAAATCCAAACTTCTATATGCAAATGAATGTCATAACTGAGTAGGATTAAAATTACTTCTGGAAATATGAAGAAAATAATTTAGATAATCCAAAATTAGTCAAGACACCAACTGTTCAATTGTCTCTTTGAAACACCTGACACAAAAAGTGAACGCTTGGAAAAGTCAGCGACAATAGTCGCAGACCGACACCAAAATGCAACAAGGTCAGATGTTAGACAAAAGATAAGGTAAAGAAAAAAGTTTTCAAATGTTTGAATGTCTACCAAGATTAGCAATGAAAAAATCTCTCTCAACCTATAAAAGAGAGACTCAGAAGTAGAAGAAAATAACCCGATTGAATATTATTTGAACTTTGCTGATCACATGAAGAGCATTCAAAACCTTCCTTCAAAGTTCAACTCCAATAAATACAACTCATTCAGAGCTCTCCAAGTTCAAATCTTTACTCGATCAAGGAGGTTGAATCTTTTACTCTTACCGCCTATTCTTTTACTTAGAATTCTAAATCTTTGTACAAGTTTGCGTAATTAAGAGACATTTATCTGTAGTAGAATTCTTTGTACAAGTTTGCATAATTAAGAGACATTTTTCTGTACACTTCTTTTAGTGTTTAGCAACACTAGCAGAGTACTTGGTGTTTATGTATTGAGATAAGCAAGTAGGAAACTTGCTGAAAGGGTGTAAGTTTGTTGATGAGCTTTGGAAAACCAACGGGTTGTGTGAGTTTTCGGTTAGCTTGGAAAACTAGTAAGTTAGTTGGTGAACTTGTTGTAAAACTAACATGTATTTGATCAGGTTGATCAAGGTATTAGTGGAACCTGAGCTCAATAGAGAAGACTGACTTAGGGAAGTTGAGTAGGAACCCAAAAAGGGTCGAACCACTATAAAAACCTTGTGCTGTTTATTGTGCAATTTGTTTTATTTATTCTTGTAGCTCCATAATCATCTAATTTGGGCCAAAAGTTTTAAAAGCTAAATTCACCCCCCCTTTTGAGCTATCATTGCATAAGGGACCAATAATACATAATTTCATAAATTCTTCTTTCTAATCTAGATCATGTACAACATGTACTATAATAGAATTAACACATAACTGTTATACCCATGGACAGTTGTCCACATTGGTTTCTTATGGTTAATTCCCATCCTTTAACATGGTAACTAAGCTTTAAAATACATTTCACATGAAACCCCCAACAATCCCTACAATTTCAAACCCTAAATTCTTCTAGGGTTGTAGTATACAACCTAATAATCATAAACATTGGGAATTAACTTGGGGAAAATACTTACTCGTTTGGTTGCTTATTAATTTCATTGCTACAATAGAAATTCCTCCTCAAATCTTTAAGTAATCTCCTCCAATTGCAGAAAACCCAACTTTTCTTTCTTATTCCATTGTCTAATGATGGAACTATGGTTTGGAGTAGGTAGGTTGATGGATTATACTTCTAAACAAGTGATTCCCCCTTAATTTCAAGTGCAAACTTATCAAAAAACCATGGGTTTTTTGGTAGGGAAGGAAATGGAAGGGAAGATGAATGAATGAGAGAGAAAAACTAGGCATGAAACACTTAAAAAAAATAAATTAAGTCAGTCCTACCCGTATGCCGATGCCGTGGTGTGGATGCCCCCTTCCCCTTTGCTTCACGCTAATGTTGCGGCCTCCATTTCGGTGCCATGATGCTCGATTGACTGCCTCCCATTTCTTGGTTTTTCACACCTTTAACTTCTTGTTCTTCTTCCTATCTTCTAGCTATGATTTCTCCCTAAAAGTTAACATTAAGATGCACCATGATCCCTTGAATTAATTACCAATAATGTCCAATTATATAAGGATAATGCCAATTACTCACCCTTAACCCTTTGCTTATAAATTTCTCTTATAATTTCACTTAGTTGCCACACAATTCATATACGTATATAATTTAAAACAAGTTCCCCCTCTTACATATTCTCATCAATTACAAAAACTTTTGAACCCCTAAAATTCCGGGCGTCACACTCTGGTTTAGACAAATTCATAAATACCTATTGTGCACTATGAATTTCTTCCAACCCACATAGATTTTCTCCCAACTCAATGGAATCCACACAAAAACACTACAACCAAACTTCATTGGTGACAAGGAATCACAACGGAAGGAAATGATAATGATTTGGAAGTGAATTGGGTGTAAGAAACCTCGTTGCAATGATTTAAGTGAATATCAGAAAGATGTGAGTTCAAGCATAGGGCGTTTAAGTAATGAATTGAGTAAGCTAAAAGCCTAATTTAGTAATGATAATATTTTGGGACATATTTCAAAGTGAGAAATCCAAGTTTGGGTTATTACCTAACTAGAGATTTGAAAGGGCTTTTGTGTATAAACGTATAAACAACAAATTAACTGAATTAAAAGTTTAATTGATTTGTTATGTGATGATTTACATGTTAATTATGTTGTATATGTTGTTGGAAAGGAAATCCCCATAAGTTACCTTGTTGAGAGAATAATAATCTTTAAATGACATATATGAAGTGTTTGAGAAAATGCCTTAACAATAAGTAAAATTGGTGTAAGATTGAGTATTGCAACCCTATAATTCTAAGGAAATGGAATAAAGTATTAGTCCCTTGAGGTGTAATCATTGTCCATGAAGTTATTATGAGGATAAGAGAGTAAATGAAAATATTATGTGTATAGGATCATCGGAGCATTGAAAGACATGATAGAGATGGGACATAAAGCTTTGTGAGGTCACTCTTCCATTGAGGTAAGTAGGTTCCTTTTCAAGTTAAATATAATAGTGAATGGGGATAACGATATCCCATGCTTTGTACAGGCATGTGTGAATGGATGGGGATAATAGATATCCCATTTGTTAGAAATAAATATGTTTGATTATGAGATAGAATCTTTGCTACTTGTATGTCTATATGCATGAGTGTATTACATGATGTAATAGACATTTAGTTGAGGATAAGTGGTATCCTTTGATTATATTATATTTGATTATAGATTTTGATGAGTAAATGGATATGTGGATGAAGGGATAGTGAGTATTCCCTATAACAGGTATAGAGGGGGATGATGAATATCCCAAGAGCTATATTATGTAATTGTTTATGTTATTGGGATAAAAGATATTCCATAATGGATTGCATGAATTGTTTTATGCCTAAATGGCATAGTATAACATGGGTTGTGCCAAAATGACATAGTTATGAGAAAGTGCTTGCATAGCTCTGAGATGACATGAAGGTTATAGTGAATAAGTTGGTAAAAATGTGATATGAGATATGACAGAATGGTGTCGAATGTATATTGGAACCATGAGTTCATGAGTATACTAGTATGATTGCATTATGATGTATTTAATTATATTCTAATTTAGAATATGTTGGTGTTACTTTACTATTGTTTTCTTTTAACTTACTAATTTTGCCTACACTCACACCTTCGTATTATATTTATTTAGTGGATAGGTCAAGCAAGGAAGTCCAAAGATGATAATTTTCATTGTGTTGTAAGAATTAGAGTTGGAATATATTGTATGTATATTCATAAGCATTCAAAATTGTAATAATTCAATTATTGATATGTTCAGATATGTAAAAGAGTAATGAAATGTATTGGCATGTCATAATGATATTATGGATGAATGTAAAATGTTCTAGTATGTCTATCATCACGGTATGACTCAAATCCTGGGCCATGTGTGGGTAAATTGGGTGAGTTTAGCAATTTAGATTATTGTTTTATGGTTGTTAAATTCAAGTTTTATATATGATTGATAATTGTATAAGTTTAAATCTATATAATTCAGGATAGACTCTGCTAGACTTTTTGATAGAATTTTTCTTTACAAATGGGGAAATTATAGGATAATGGTAAAATGCATAGGCCCTTGGATGGGATATTATAGAACTCCCTTTGTACTGGTTGAAGGTGGGAGTTGTTCGATGGCTGAGATCTTTGCTTAATCTACTTCCAACCCACAAGCTAAAACCTTGTGCCCCAACACAATGCCTTCCCTAACCATAAAATAACATTTCTCCCAATTAAGAACAAGGTTAGTCTCCTCATTGGAAAGTGGTGGGAGCATTATGTAAGCCAAAGGGCATCCTCCTATATGCAAAGGTACCGTATAGATGTATGAAAGTTATTTTCTCTTGGTCCTTTGGGTCTGTTACAATCTAATTGTAGCCCAAATATTCATCCAAAAAACAATAATAATCATAACCAGCCAAATGGTCCAACATCTGGTCGATGAAAGGCAGTGAAAAGTGATCCATTCTAGTGGCTTTGTTTAATTTTCTATAGTCGATGCACACTCTCCACCTAGTGACTGTCCTAGTATGGATTAGTTCATTATTCTCATTCTTAATCACTATCATCCCACCTTTCTTTGGCACACTTTGCACAGGACTCATCCATTCACTATTAGAAATGGCATAAATAATACCTGCCTTGAGTAAATTCAACACCTCAATATGTACTACTTCTTTCATTATGGGTTTGAGTCATCATTGATGCTCTATGGAAGGATTGTACGATGTCACACCCCGCTTAGGGGCCTGTGTATTTTAACCTTTTCCTATAATTTTCTCATTTTTTAAGTAGATTTTTGTAAAACCCAGGGTGTTGAAAATGAGGAAAAGTTTTTCCTATTTGATTATAATGATGATTTCAATAGAAGTAAAGTGTTTTGCATTGCTTATAGATATGAAATTTATGTAATTTAAGGGGTTTTGAAAGAAGATTTTAAATATGTGGAAGCAGTGATTATACAAGATGATTTATATTTAAATGAGGGCATTATTATGATTTTAATATGCTTTTAGGAGGGTTTTATGTCATGAAGTAAAGTGCTAAAAAGGGATTAAACATAAGGGAAGAAATAAGGCAAATCAAGTTATCAAAATTCAAGCAACAAGGGGGGCAGCAAGGCTGGTGCCATGGCGCCTATTCAAGAAGTGGTAGGGGTAGGCATGCAGTGTTTTGGGTGTTGCGATGCCAAAATTGTGCACCACAACACCAGTTAGCGTTAAAAGTTGGTGACCCAACTTTTTTAGATTAATTCATTTTGTTTCTTCAGCTCGTTCCATCTTTCTCCTCCATGCCCCAAAATCCCATGTTCCTATGCGCTGTTTGGCTTGATGTTGCTAGGGAAATCCTAGTTTAAGCATTTAATTCATCACCTGTGCTCCTAAGACTCAATTTCCAACCTGTTTGAGTGGCGGATGAAGAGGGAAACCCCATTTTGCGGCAATCCGTGAAGGATTTGTGAAGATTGGAGCCTAATGCTTGTGCTAGGGAGGGAGCCATGCCTGAATATGATGGTAAGCCTATTTCCTCCCAATGAATTTCATGATTTTGCTTTCTTAGGGTTTCATGAACAATAAAGTAATTGAGGAATATGATATGAAGTATTGTTAAAATCATGAGGGAAATGATTAGGTCATGGATAATAGTGTTTTGAAGTGAATTGGGCATGGAAACTCTATGTGTTTTGTTATCCACAAGCTTGAAAAGTAATAGTTGTTCTCTATAATGGAAATTTTGTGGCTTATGATATTGGACAATGATTTGTTTGAGTTTAGTATTTAATTAGTTCATTTATGACATTATCGAGATGTTAATTATATTAAACAATGAGTATAGGTTGTTGGTGATGAAATTCCCTTAATGTATCTTATTGGAAAATTTTTATCTTTCATGCCACCTACAAGATGTTTGATGGAATACCCAATGAAATAGAACAAGAAACAATGAATTATGTATAAGGGTTGATTATAACCCTAAAACTTTAATAAAGTGGAATAAGAGATTAACTTGTTTTGGAGTGTAATTGATTGGGAAACAAAGTGTGGTTACAGGACCATAGTGGCCTTAATTGGTTACAAGTAGACGTTATTATGAATGACTACCAATGGATTAAGCCTAATTGGAAAAATACCTGTAATTGGACCATGATATGGATAAATTGTGGCATGTAGGAAATTTTTAAATCAATTTGGATACTTCATTTAGAACTGTTCCTGTAAGTGAATTATTGTATGTGTAGGGATCAGTGATGGTAAATAAGTCATGTTTAATTAATTTGAATTGAGGAGTGAGATGATGTTTAAGGAAGCTAATGAATCATAAGAATATGCCCAATTAAATCATTGGGCTAGTTTCTAAGATTGACATAGAAATTCTCATTTGGACATATGAATTTTCAATAGGGTTATATGTTGTGTATGTAGGGCCACTAAGTAGTGAATAAGAAGCCAAGTTATGGAACTTGAGGAGTAAAGAGTGTACTTCATTGAGGTAAGTAGGCTCTCTTTTCAAGTTGACTGTATTACTATATGGGGATAACAAATATTCCATTCTATTGTATTATTTGATGTTATTATCTCATGTAACTATATGGATTGATGCAGGATAATAAGTATCCTAGAATTCCTTATATAATAACTAAATAAATGTGTGTATTATTGGAATGACAAGCATTCCAGGATAGTGTATATGGATATGAATAATATGTCTTTGTGCCTGTATGACATAATTATAATATATGTTGTGCCTACTGGGTACAATGATGACATGAAGTGCCTGTATGACATAGTTATAATATATGTTGTGTCTGAAGGGTACAGTGATGATATGAAGTACCCATATGACACTAATATGGTATGAGGTATCTATGTTTGGTTGTGATATATAATAAGATAGGATGGTATAGAATATATATTGGAATAATGACGACTTGAGCCTCATGAGTATATTCTCATGATTATATTATGATATATTTGTTCATGTTCTGATTGGGAGCATGCTGCTACTTTAGTATTGTTTTCTATTCTGCCTACTTATTGAGTTTGTCAGGACTTATGCCTTCTTATTCTATTTTTTTTAGTTAGCAGGGCAGATAACAGAGCCAATTGCATGTTGGTGTTTATGAGCCAAGCTGATGACACCATTAGTATTAGTATGATTAACCGAGATTGTATGCCATCATGTATTTGTCTATGATTGTATTTCAAAGATGCGAAATGATGTATATTAAGATATATTGGCATGTCATAGTGGTAAATGTATATGATGTTGTATATTCCAATTTTGATTATTGTCATGAGGGGGCAACTTTGGTTCTGGGCAGCTGTTGGTAAGTTGGGCGATTTTAGTGGTTTATGTTAATGTTTATAGTTATTAAATTCAAGTTTTATATCTGATTAGTAATTGCATAGCTTTAAATCCATATAATTTAGGATAGACACTGCCTAATTTTGGTAAAATATTTTCCTTAGAAATGGGAAATTTATAGGGAAATGATAAAACCCATAGGCCCCTAGGCAGGGTGTGACAACATTCGATAAAAAACTCAACAAAGACTACCTTGAATTATATAAGGATTTATACTTGTGTAGTTATTTATCATATAAAACTATAATTTCAATTACTATAAAGCAATGACATAAACTATAAAACACACTCACAGCTATTCATAAAACACAGCCATAATTGCCCACTCACCCATAGTTGCCCATAACTATAGTCCCATTGTGATGGTAATTGACATATCTAGAATAATGCAGATCCATCTACAATATCATACATATTTATTATTACGACATGCCAATACACTTTTCTATCACATACTTAGAATACATTAATAATTAGATTCTTACAAATTGTATAAATGTACATACAATACAAGGGATTTCAAACCCCAGATTTCTTATAACAACATAAATAGTATCTTCTGATATGGCTCACGAGCACCAAACTTCAGTTGGGCTCCATTGCTTGAGCTACCTACTAAAAATTAAAATAAGAAGGCATGAGTCCAGGTGAACTCAGTAAGTAGGTTGAATAGAAAATAATAGCTGAATTGAAGCAACATGTTCAAAACTAAAACATAAATCAAAACATTACAATGCAATCATGAGAATATACTCATGAAGCTCAAGTCCCCAGCTCTATGACATTTTATCATATTTACATATTACAAATCAAGCATAATATATCATGTCTAGCCGCGCCGACACCTCATATCATAATAGTGCCAAGTAGGCACTTCATATCATAACTATGTCATTCAGGCACAACATATTATAACTATGCCATACAAGCATTAAACATCTCAAGTCTTATTTATGCCATCTTGGCATCACTTAATATAGCCATGCAATTATTATAGCCAGATCAATCTAACTATCATACTTATATACAAATTAATGGAATGCTCTCCATTCTATCAATACACACCTTTACATAATATAATAAACAACATGCTCTTAAGATATTCATGATCCCCATCTATATACACATTCAAGTAACATATAAAGAAAGAATTCTAGAATAATCACAATCCACATTAATTCACTCATTCACATAATCCACCAATATTATAATGTGCATCATTATATACCAAATCATGGGATACTCCTTATCCCAGCAATTCACACAATTATCTTATATAATAAATATCACTTAATATAACATCATGGGATACTCGCCTTTCCCAACAATTCACAAATGCATATACATATCACAACAAAGATTCATGGGATATTCATTATCCCCATGCATCGAAGCATGTACATACTATCATAACCATCAACCCCTTCATTCATATATATATATATATATATATATATATATATATAAGCAGAAATGCATCAATTCCACAATCAAACATATTAGACATGCCAGTATACAAACAAACAAGATATTCATTATCACCAACCGTGCATCCAGTAGAAACAAAAATCTTACTTACCTCAATAAAGAATCATCTTCATATTCCTTCTGCTCTGTTCTCAATTCAACTACTTGAGTTTTGCATCATTACCCCATGGGTCCTACATCCATAACAATTTAATTTATATATAGTTCTCATAATCAACAACTTTGACATCAAAACAACTTCTTTAATAATTAATTACAACTTAAAATGAACTAATCCTTCATCCCACTTCATTAGGGTCTTAGGGTTGCACTCAAATTCTTTATACATAATTCACATTTCCTTGAGACATTTTTTCAAGCATTTCATATGCATTATTTAAATTATAGTATCTTAACAAATATCTAAATAGATTCCAATTCCAGTCACACACATGTTGAACCAAACCTCTTTATCAGGCTTGATTTTAATGATGAACATATCTAACCAGCTAAATTTTGATGATGAGCAAAAGCACATGAGTGAAAGTTTAAGCTACTGATTATTATTTTCCAAGTGTAGAGTAACAAACAATATGTTAGGGAAATAACATAAGTGGATAGCACATACAAGACTATATTAGAAACAAGATCCACCAATATATGAGGAAGAAAACGTAAATGCTCAAATAAGAAAGAATGACATTGAAACTTGAAAAAAGTAGTGTATGAAACAACTCCTAGACATGCCTTAAAACACTGCCAAAGTAATTTAGATTTATGCTCAAATTCAAGCAAAGATCAAGGTTTCAAAATGAAGAAAAATCTAAGTTCTGCACTCAAGCAAAGAAACAGACACTGAAAAAGCAAGTTTGGACATCACATAAAAATTCAAGACATAGAACAAGACTTGGACATTGCTGAACAAGAAGCTAAGATGCTAGAACTATAAAGCCATTCTTAGACATAAAATTCATGCTAGGCCAATGTAAATGAGTAGATTAAGAGGGGATAGGTGAGTTGAGTATATAAAAATTATGGCCAAATACAATTAATGAGCTAAGAAAAAGTAGTGATGTAGTATATATGTAATTTTTATATTTGATTGTTTAATCATTGTGACTACTTCAGTTTCAAATTTCAACTTCTCTTAGCCATTCCTATGTCGAACAAGTTGTAGTGTGTGTATGTGTGTGTGTGTGTGTGATGATGTGAGTGATAATGCTATGCTTAATGAAGGGTACAATGAAATATAAAAACAAACACACACACACACACAAACAATGCAGTTTTGTAATGGTTTGGGAACCCCATCCCTACATCTACTCTTCCAAGGGTACCAACTCATTATGCCTTTGGTTCCACTATATCTTACGTAATAGAAGTACACTAGTGCTCCCAATACTCTTCTAGATTCCAGCTCCAGGGCCGTAGATAGTGTTCCCAATACTCTTCTAAATTTCAACTCCAAGGGGCATTAAGCATAGTGTTCCCAACACTTTTCTGCTTTTATGAGCTCACTAAGAAACTCACTAGTTTCGAAGATCACCAACAAACTTGTTAGTTTTTCAAAGCTCACCAACAACGTATACAATGTGATTTCCTTGAGCTTATGACCAACTCATACAATATGGTTTCCTTGAGCTCACCACCAACTCATATAGCTGATTGACAACACTCTTTTTGCACATTACATTGCCTCTTTTACTAGGCTGATTTATACATATTTTAAGCACATATACAATGATATCTCATTGAAGCTCATTAGATATCAATACTTCAGGTGTATGATTAAGATAGAACTTTTAGGCTCATTGTCTATCAGTACAATGGAGATTGATTATCTAGGAGGAAGCATAGTCTGATTGAGAGATGTTACTTGATTAAACTCTATTCTAATTTTTCTCTCAGCTTCCTCAACCTTCTTCATTGACACTGCACTACCTTTATATTGATTTAGAAATTTCTGCCTGTTGGAGGTAGTTCACTTTCCTTTGAATGTTGAAGACTGTTTTGATGTCTCCTATTGAAAGGTTGTCTTCTTGAGAAACTCATTTATAGTCAGAAAGCTTGCAGCATCGTTCTTGAAGAAGATGCTTTTTAGGTTTTAGCAAATGCCGAATAAAGACTTTTTTGCTTAACTGATTCTTTCACTATTATGGAAAGACACCCATTAAGCTTGAAGGGATGCAGCCTCTGAATATTGCAAACTTTATCAGAGTGTAGACTGCTTTTCTTTGAATTTCTTTCCATCTTCAGCTAAGCTTGATTTGTCTGATATGCTTAATTTAATCTGCATTGAATTTTGACCATAGAGTGCAGTTAGCGATGTCTGGTACAAGCAGCTTCTACTCTTCATGATATGTCATATTTTATTTGAGAACTTTGTTAGATCATATCTTAGATTAGATCATATCTTAGATTTGTCTCTTATAAGTAACAGAGAAAGTTGCTCTGAGTAGATCCACATAATAGACAACTTCATCATTGTAATTCTATTAGACACCATTGCAGCATTTACTTCATCTTCTGGTTTTGTCTATTATAAGTAATAGATGAATTATAGAGGCGCAAATGAAGTTCTTTTTCTTTGTTGCTCATCAAACAATGTTCTCTTTGCAAATGAAGTTTCCTTCATTTAGGTGAAGTAGATTTGTCTGTTGTAAGTGGTAGACAGTCTTTGTGGTGTGGATAAAAATTTTTCACAGTAGATGATGTGACTTTCACTAGACAAAGTTTTCTTTTTATCAGCCAAAGTGGCTTTGTCTGTTATAAGTAGTATGATTCTTTTTGGCAAACAAGGCTCTTTTCTTAATAGACAAAATTTACTTTGTTTGTTGAAGTTAGTAGATGAAGTTATGGGCCATTGAATAAAGTCTTCCAAATAGTTTGTATGTTGGTTTATCTATCGTAAGTGATAGATGAAGTTGTGGCATGCAGATGAATCCTCCTTTTAGTCGTTCATATGATGGGTTGTCTGTTAGAAATAACAGATGACTCATTGAGGCATAGTTGACTTGCTTCTTTAGTGGTTGTCTAATGGTTTGACTTTCGCTACTGACAGACAACTTTGTAGATGAAAATGGCAAATAAGGTTGTTTTTTAAAACTACTATGCTGCTCCTACTTTGACTTCTATATTTTTTATAAAGATTGCAGATAGGTTCCTTGGCTTATTAAGTTTTCAGATGAACATTATATGAAAGACAAATGCTTGAGTAATTTGACTCCATTTTAGGTTCTTCATTTGTCTGGTTTCAGCTTAGTTTCATCTCTTGCTTTTGCAAACTAAATTTATCTATTTCTTGTGGAAAAGTGTTGATTATAAGCAATTCTTCTGACTTGTCCTTGGAATGATTGTTTGAATCTTCCTGAAGTAGATGCTGTCTGACACTAACTTTATCTATATATAATTTGCTTGATCACTCATTGAGGCTTGAACTTCATAATTACAGATTTACTTGATGGCTTCTTTTCAAAATTTCAGTGCCATTCTTTCTGAGCATTCTTGTCTTCCTTTTTGTCAGTGGATTTTTCTTGTTGATATGTTCTCTCTCTATGCTATCCACTCCATTTGAGTTGTTTCCCTGCATTCTCATATCTATTTCTGCAATGCTTGGTAACACAACTATTAGTACCACACATGTTCACTCACATGTTGTTGCTCATCATCAAAACTTGGATGTCTGCCATATGCACTATTTGATTCAACATTTCCCCCCTTTTTAATGATGATAAAACATTTGAGTGAAATACCTTTCTAAGAGAGTAAAAATATTTATTGGTGTAACTGCAAATGAATTTTACACATGAATATGTATTATGGCTCCCCCTTGACTTAGTGCATAGTGTTTTCTTTGTCTTATGTAGCTCAAGCTTCTCCTATCTTAAATGCACTATTTATTCATGTGATTCAGCTCCCCTTGAGTGCCTCGAGTTAGTACCATAATTAAATTTTACTCCTATATGGCCCTATTTTCACTCATTTGCATATATTGTTTCTTCTTTTTGTCGTAATAAAAAAGATAAGCTCTAGAAGGAAAATGAAGATTCAACATTGTAAATAATGATGACCAAAAAGGAATTTGTCAAAAATAATTTCATTAGTGTGAGATATATACAATGTATGACAAAAATACATCAGTGACCTAAAATCATAATTTTCCAACAGACTTTATTTTTCTGATGGGAGTTTCACATTAAGAGCCTTTGAGACATAAGTGATAATTTGAATTCACCTAATGTAGTTAGGATCCATTAGTATTGGATGAGGAAGAGGTAGTCCTTGAACTTGTGCTTCCTCGTTGGCAGCTGACCATCTTTCAAAACTGAATGGAGTTAGCATAAGAGGATCTAGAGCTTTTCATGATGGTCAATGAGTTCAATGCTAACTCGATAGTTATCATCTAATAGCTCTGGATATGGAGGAGGCTTGTCATGATGAATTATTATAGTGTTGGCATTTGTTTGATAGTTGAAAGTGGCATATGTCATGAAGATTGTGCTTGGAGGAATAGATGTAGATTTATCCCCTTGAGTATTGCTTGTTGAGGGCCTGGTGACTAAAGCTTTGATCCTTGCAGAAGGTTGAGCACTAGAAGAGGGTTGAGGGGGGGTTGAAGGAAGTGGTTCAACGATAGAGAGAGCAAGTGTTGTGGATGAAGATGGTTCAATAGGAGGAGGTGTTGTAGAGGGAAATGATTTGGAAGAAGTGTGATTTGTAGAAGAAGAGGGTTCAACATTTGTTGAAGGGGCAGCATTTGGTGATTGTTGGGAGAATTCATTTAGAATTTTATCAATGATTTTATATCCATCTGGAAGAGGTTTAGGTTTGAAAGTTTTGGATGGACCCTTCATTATTATAATGCTGTCAAGATAATCTTGTTCTTCAAAATTTAAAAAAGGAAGATCAAATAGAGTGAAGGATTTGTTTTATGATTGAAGAGTGAAGGCAATTGTTTGGTTTATTAATTGTCTATGCCTGATTTCTTCAAGGGTCATTTTTAATTTTCGAGTCTTAGGGATTAAAAAATTTTGTTTTGGGAGTTTGGGATGCTAAAAATGATACAATTTAGATGAGGATGGCATGACTTCTGGTGGAGTGGGTTGACTAATGTTTGAAGCTGATTGAGGGATGACTGGAGATAGATGGGAATATTTTGGAATTTGCACAAGTTTGAATGAGGTGGATAGATTGATGTCTTGTGGAGGTGAAGAGGAATTTTCTTAGGATGTATGTTTCTTTGAAATGGATTTTAAAGATTTAAAGATTTTACTTATTGGAATTGTTGACTCAGATATAGAGATAGAGGACACAGAATTAGATCTAGGAGATTCTAGTGGAAGATCTGTGTGATGAGCAGGAGATGGAGATTCATGAGGTGTGTGATGCAGAAGAGATGTGAGGTGATTGATGAAATGATATAGGGGAGGAGTGAACTGACTGAGGAGATGGAGAGGCTGAGTGAATGTCTTTAACTGGTGAGACAAGAGTTGACTTATTTTGACCTTTGATGGATTCCATTAAGGGGAATAAGGTATCTATCTTTTTATCTAATCAATCCATTCTAAGTATCATAGATGCAGTAAATAGTTTAATATTTTGAAGCCTATTTTCAAGATTTTGTGGAATGCATTGAGTAAGTGGAGCTGAATGAACAAGTCTGGAAGGAGGTGGAGTTGAGCTATGATGTGGATATTCATGACCTTGTGGAATGTGCTGGACTATTAGGGGTAAGTGAATAGGTCTGAAGGGAGATGGAATTGGACTATGGTGTGGAGAGGGTTCTACTGTAGTTGTTGCTTCTCTTTCCAGTGTTGTTGTCTCTTCTGCTGTAGCTGTTGAAGAGGTTTCCTCTCTTTCTTCCCTAACAATTCTATTCTTTCTTCTTCTTCTTCTTCTGTCACCTGTTGTGCTCTATTTGTTGGCTCATGTTCTTCACTTCTTGCTTCTTCCTCCTCTCCCTCTTCTTCTTCATCTCTAATCCTTTTTGGTTGTCTTACCCTTCTAGCTTTCTTAGTGACTGTATCACTTGATGGTATGGTTACACCCATTCTCTTCAGTGTTATTTCATTAACCATGTCTGAGGATTTGAATAGTTCTGGAACTTCATATGATAATTCCACCTCTGCCTTTCTCAGTATTTGAGCCATTGCCATTCCATAAGTTAAAGGAAGTTTTGGTGATGATTTGACCTGAAAGAGATGGTCAGACATCAGTTTGGCAAGATCCATTTACTTCTTATACTTCAACGCCCAAAGAATCTTTATGTCTTTCTCAAAAACATTATCCCTACTTCCAACCTTGGGATAAATGTTGTTATTGATGATAAGGTGAGCAAGCCTTAAGTGTACATCTAGATCCTTAGGATTTAGATTCTGTACATTCTCACCAATAAGTGTTCCTGTCAACTATGAAAATAATTCTCTTCTGGTTGTTGGCCATTGAAATGTCTGTCTTTCAGCCAAGGGAAGATTTAAATGTTCTCTAATATTTTTAGGGGACAGATCTATCTCCTTATTTCCAATCCATGATTTCTTAAGCTTAGGGTTGTAATTATGGAGAAGTATTTTCACAATTCTGGAATAACTCTCATCTCTATAACTCAAATGATTTTTCTAACCCTGAAAGCTTATCCAATCACATACTTCTAACTTCATCTTCTCAAAAGTTTTGAAATCAATGGTTCTAACTTCACCACTTTTCTATTAGCAAATTTATTCATGTAATCTTGGTAACTTTGTTCATCATTTTTGAAAGTTATCTCTAGAAACCTGTTTCTCTGTGCTTTGCTTCTTTTTGATGCATGAAGTTCCTTTGACTATTTTCTGCTTCTTTTTCTTCTAGATGTAGATGCCGAAGTTATCTTTGTAGCTCTTGCATTCGCCATTTTTGTTAGTTGAGTTTTTAGGATTTTGATGTGGAAGAGCTTAGGGGTTTTTGGCGCAAAGATAAGCAGAGGAAAATGGCACCAAGAAGACAAGGAGTGGAGCGGAAAACAATGAGAATTTGAATTGCCTTTTTCTAAGGAAGGACTCTGTCATTTATAGTGAGTGGGATAGGTGCCTCTGATACGAGATTAAATAGGACATTTATTAAGTACTTCCTTGAGAGCTCTAGATGAATTGAGTGGCTTCAAACAAAGTAATGACTTCATCTGTTGGCAGATATGCGATGATGGTATTTTTCAATTTATTTTTGATCCAAGATAAGCATGATTGTCTAAGGAGATAATATTAGTTTTCTTGTGATTAGAAGTCTTTAATTTTCAAAGCTTTGAGTGATTAATTTCTTTATATGCATAATCGAATTGATGAGGCATATACAAATGATTCTGAATGATATATTTTCAATTTTATAGGTAGCTTACTATGCATGACATTCCAGATGATATGCAATTAATCAAGTGACATTCAAAGCAAGTATAAATTTCTTGAAGATTTGAAAATTTAGATAAGGAAGTTACCTTATTTTTTTGAATTGATAAGATACTAAAAAATTGCTTACTTGATTGTCTTTGGCTCCTATGGAGTCTGCTTCTTCTGAATTCTCTTGCACTACAACTTTTGTTTTTGTAGCTCCTGCATAGAATCAATTGCTTGGGGTCTTCTAGATCTTGTTAGCTTTGACACATAATTTCTAATGCATGTTAAGAAAAGCTATGTATCAATGTTCTATCAATATTAGAGGAAGACAAGAATTTCAAATCTATACCAGATGCATAAAAGTGTGTGTATAACTTATTTCTGAGCAGAAAGGTTGTGAAATGATTTGGCCATGGGAATCTCTTCACAAGTTAACTTTTGGTAGTTAAAATTAACTTATGAAGCCTACTCTAATACCACTTGTTGGTACCATGTAAATGAGTAGCTCAAGAGGGGCGGGGTGGATTGAATATAAAAATTATTGCCAAATAAAATTAATGAGTTAAGAAGAAGTAGTGATGCAGTACATATGTAATTTTCATATTTGATTATTTAATCATCGTGACTACTTCACTTTCAAATTTCAACTTCTCTTAGCCATTCCTATGTTGAACAAGTTGTATTATGTGTGTGTGTGTGTGTGTGATGATGTGAGTGATAATGCTATGCTTAATGAAGAGTAAAAAGAAATGAACACACATACACGCACACACAAACAATGCAACTTTATAGTGGTTCGGGAACCCCATCCCTACATTCACTCTTCCAAGGGCACCAATTCATTATGCCTATGGTTCCACTATATCCCATATAATGGAAGTACACTAGTGCTCCCAGAACTCTTCTAGATTTCAACTCTAGGAAGCATAGATAGTTTCCCAACACTCTTCTGGTTTTACGAGCTTACCAAGAAACTCACAGGTTTCGAAGATCACCAATAAACTTGTTAGTTTTCTAGAGTTCACCACTAATTCATACAATGTAGTTTCCTTGAGCTCACCACCAACTCATACAAACCAACTCATATAGCTGATTGACAACACTTTTTTCGTATGTTATATTGCCTCTTTTGCTAGGATGATTTATATATATTTTGAGCACATATAAAATGATATCTCATTGAAGCTCATTATATATCAATACTCCAAGTGTATGATTAAGATAGAACTTTTAGGCTCATTGTCTATCAGTGCAATGGGGATTGATTATCTAGGAGGAAGCGTAGTCTGATTGAGAGATGTTACTTGATTAAACTCTGTTTTGATTTTTCTTTTAGCTTTCTCAACCTTTTTCATTGACACTGCACTACCTTTATATTGCTTCAAAAATTTCTACCAGTTGGAGGTAGTTGACTTTCCTTTGAATGTTGAAGACCGTTTTGATCTCTCCCATTGAAAGGTTATCTTCTTGAGAAACTCATTTGTAGTTGGAAAGCCTGCAGCGCCAATCTTGAAGAAGATGATTTTTCAGTTTTAGCAAATATCTGATAAAGACTTTTCTGCTTGATTAACTCTTTCGCTATTATGTAAAGATGCCCATTAAGCTTGAAGGAATGCAGCCTCTGAATATTGCAACCTTTATCAGAGTGTAGACTGCTTTCCTTTGAATTTCTTTCCATCTTCAGCTAAGCTCGATTTGTCCGATCTGCTTAATAAAATTTGCTTTGAATTTTGACCAGAGAGTGCAGTCTGCAATGTCTGGTATAGGTAGCTTCTACTCTTCATGATATGTCATACTTTATATGAGAAATTTATTAGTTCATGTCTTAGATCTATCTTCTGTAAGTAATAGACAAAGTTTCTTTGAGTAGATCCACATAAAAGACAACTTTATCTTTACAATTTTGTCAGAGACCATTGTAGCATTTTACTTCATCTTCTGGTTTAACTATTATAAGTAATAGATGAATTGTAGGGGTGCAGACAAAGTTCTTCTTCTTTGTTGCTCATCAGACAATGTTCTCTTTGCAAACGAAGTTTCTTTCATTTAGGTAAAGTAGCTTTGTCTGTTGTAAGTGGCAGACGGTCTTTGTGGTGCAGACAAAACTTCTTCATAGTAGACAAAGTGACTTTCACCAGACAAAGTTTTCTTTTCATCAACTGAAGTGGCTTTGTCTGTTGTAAGTAGTAGACAATTCTTTTTGGCTAACAAGGCTCCTTTCCTAATAGATAAAATATACTTTGTCTATTATTTATTTGTTAAAGTCAGTAGACGAAGTTGTAGGTCATTGATAAAGTCCCCAAATGGTTTGTATGTTGGTTTGTCTATCGTAAGTGATAGATGAAGTTGTGGCATGCAAACGAATCCTCCTTTTAGTTGTTCATATGATGGGTTGTCAATTAGAAGTGTCAGCATTACACTATATATGATTTTGATGATAACAAAACTTTTATTAAATTTAGAAACCTGTATGCTTAAATCTTTAATGGTTATATATATTGCTATGAATTAATAAATATTAATAATTAATTAAACAAGCATATAGTCTTCACTTTATGGTGTGCACATAATAAATATAAATTAACTTTTACTGCATAAACTTAATAAATATTATTCACCATAATTACTTAGGCTTTCATATTCTACATTCAATGAAAATGTATATTATCCTTGTTTTGCAAAATGTCACAATCACATGAGGATAAAATACATTATGATATTATATGTATGAAAGCTAACAATGTAGCAAGTGCAGGATAATGATCGTCTACTACGTTTCAAAGGAGTTGAACTAATGAGAATCGTGGAAGAAAAGGAAGAAAATAGAAGGTTTGGAGATAAGCAATAAAAAGGTTGCATTTGTCTAAGAGAAGCTTCTACAAACAAAAGTATGGGAGAAAAATAAGGCTTTGAAGATGTGCTACAACAAGCTTGCATTGTCTGTCAACTTCAATGAAAATATCAACAAACAAATGCAAAACAAGAAGACAAAGAAAAAGCCATGATTAGAGAGCTTAAGTTGTGAACTAGTCATATCTAATCAGTTTGTCCAAGATAAAAGCATAAGGACAAAGAAGCAACTCAAGGCTTGGCAGACAGAGGAGTGGAAGATGAAAGCCATGATCGAAGAAGTATAACTTTATTCAAGAAATTTAAACCATCTACATCGACCAGACAAAGTTTGTCTAAGATAAAGAAAGAAGAAGAAGCTCAATCAAATACTCAGACAGAGGAAGAAAGAAAAATTGCCACCTAGATAATAATACGAGAAATGAGAAGACTAGAGTTTTCTGAGGATAGAATGGCAATACAAATTGAGAAGGGAGTGCAGCTTTAGCTGAGCCAAGACAGACATATCAAAATTAAAAAGACAAGAAAGTTGCTAGAACAAATCCCTTCTATTGCTCAAAGTGTGCAGAAAAGCTAAAGAACTTTGTCTCATCTTCAGATTAAAAGGTCATCTATTTCAACAGACAAAGTTTAGCCAAAATAGACAACAAAGTAAATAATGCATAGTGAGCAAGATGAAGCTGAATAGACAAAGAGCTACTTGGATCAAATTGGGCTACAATAGACAAAGGCACGATTGTCTACAACCTATGATAGACAAATGCGATGTGCAAAGTATTCTATACAAGATAAAGCAGAACTCACTTTGTCTATTGGTTACATTAGATGAACGCCACACTTTGTCTATTCAAGCAAATTGAAGTACGCTTCATCAGGCACTCTCAATAGAGAACAAGGAACAAAAGAAGAAGATCTCGCTTCATCTATTATGCAAGGCTAAGCAAAATTTATTTGTCACCTCCAACAGATGACGAAGAACAAAGGAAGCATATCCTACTTTGTCTATTCATATTAAAAGAAGTGTTTGTCAATTGATCAGCTCATCTTTGTCAGCGCCATCCAAAGATGATCTATTGTATTTAATAGATAAAACATATCATGAAGGATCAATCAATAGACAAATCCTCTGGAGGAATTGTGACAGACAAATATGTGTTTGTCTATCAGTCAGTATACTTCATATCATCAAGGTTCGTCTGCCACTTAACAGACAATCATTCTTATGGAAGTTCAACTGACAGATAAACCCTGGGATAGTTTGTCTACAACTTATGGCAGACTAATGCAGATAGAGAGAGACTGTAACTTGTAAAAGGAATATTGATTTATGTGACTACATATACAAATGGCATTTGCAGACGGGCTGACATTGTGCAGATTCATACCAGTCACCATTTTCGGCAATAAGCGACGCTACAAAGATTCTCAATGCTATGATGAGTTAAACAAGGAAAACATTTATCACAGCTCATCCACCTCTCTGATTAGCATTGCAGCAACTCGAGACATAATAGAAAGACTTGGACTTCAACAATAGAAAATTCAAACAGTCTTATTCATTCATTATTGCTCTCGTCTCTGCATTGATCGCCTGTCATCTTCTCCAATGGTCAAGATTCTGAAGAATCTATTTAAGGAGAAGAATCAGGATGATTCAGGGGTGGTGAAGGAGCCCATTTCAAATGTGCTCAACTTGGTGCAAACCCTTCCACCCATGGCCGAAAGCTTAAACCATCATCTTTCTTGTATGAACGTTAATCTGCAAATCTTTATGGCCATTGTTTTTACATTTTGAGAAGATCTTTTTATTGTAAGAGCTGAGAAAGAGATCGAATCTTTTCTTGTGCTTCATTGTAACACTTTCTAAAGTATCAGTTTTTTGGTAATCTTTAAATTAGAGAGTTTGCGTTGAGCTCAAGAAAACCACATTGTATGAGTTGGTTTGAAACGGGTGAGTTTCCTGGTGAACTTGTAAAACCAGAAGTGTCGAGAACACTTGAATAAGCCCCCTGGAGCTGGAATCTAGAAGAAGTGTTGGGGACACATGTATTCCATTGTACGAGGTATAGTGGAACCCAAGGCCCAATGAGTTGGTGTCCTTAGAAAAGTGGATGTAGGGACAAGGTCCTGAACCACTATAAAAATTGTCTTGTCCGTGTGTGTGTTTGTTCATTTGTTTTATTCCTCATACATCTTTTTATTTTGATTATTTATCTCATACCACATCATACACAAGCATGAAAAGAGGAAAATGATCCAATAGGGGTTATGCAATGAATTTTTATTTACCCAATTCACCCCTCCCCTCTTGGTTTAAGCCATCCTATAGGCATTCTACAAGAAGTAACAAATGACTCGTTGAGGCATAGTTGACTTGCTTCTTCAGTAGTTGTTTGATGGTTTGATTGTTGCTAGTAATAGACAACCTTTTTAGATGAAAATGGCAAATAAGGTTGTTCTTTTGTAGCTGCTATGCCGCTCCTACTTTGTCTTCTATATTTTCTATAGAGATTGCAGATAGGTTTCTTAGCTTTTTCAGTTTTTAGATGAGCATTATATGAGAGACAAATGCTTGACTATTTTAACTCCATTTTAGGTTCTTCATTTGTCTAATTTTAGCTCAGTTTCACCTCTTGCTTCTGCAACTGAATTTGTCTACTTCTTGCAAATGTGTTGATTATAAGTAGTTCTTTTGACTTGTTGGTGAAACAATTTACCTGAATCTTCCTGAGGTAGATGCTATTTGACACTTTTATCTTTAGATAATTTGCTTAATCACTCATTGAGGCTTGAACTTCATAACTACAGATTTATTTGATGACTTCTTTTCAAAATTTTAGTGCCATTCTTTCTGAGCATTCTTGTCATCCTTTTTGTTAGTGGATTTTCCTTGTTGATATGTTCTTTGTGTGCACTATCAACTCCATTTGAGTTGTTTCCCTGTATTCTCATATTTATTTTTGCAATGCTTGTGAACATAATCATTAGTACCACATATGTTCACTCATATATTGTTGCACATCATCAAAACTGGACTATTTTCCATATGCTCTATTTTATTGAACAATCTAGACGTGGACACTATTAAAAACTGAAGAGAAAGGCCAAATGTGTCCAGAAATCCAAGTTCAAAATACCTATATGTTAAATCCCGAACATAGCTATAGCTGAAGACACAAGTCCAAAATATTAATCTCAAACTTGGAAAACTAAATTTTGGACATAACTAGGATCACAAAATGCAACTAGTGCCAGTCCAAGTCTAAACTCTTAATTATAGACATGGAGATCATTTTCAGACATGGTGATTCACTTTAAGACATGATCGGATATGGTATTGCAAGCTAAATGGTTCATCCAAGTATGAAATAATAAACATGGCAACTCAAATTCAAACATGGTGAGTCATTTTCAGAAATAGAAGAAAGAAGTCAGTTGTAAGCCAAGCACCAGTCCAAGTCCAAAATTTTAATTCTGGACATGACTAATCAAAATCGAGACATGACGGTTCATTTTAAGACATGGCCAAGTAGTCAGTTTCAAGATGAACAAGTTAAATAAGTCTAACAACTTAATTCCAAACATGGAAACTAAACTTAAACATGGCTCAATAGATCTCAGACATGAAAACCTATGAGAGAGCTATAATAAATAGAAAATTTTATCAATTCACTCACATTAAATGAACACAGTCTTCTCCAATGGTTAGAATTTGAATTCAGCTATAAAAGGAGTAAAAAATGTCATTCCAAATAGTTATAAGAATATGAAATCTTTGAGAAAAGTAAAAGAAGGAAAACAAGAGCATTTACTCTTAGACATTAAGTTTTCTTTTAACTCTGCAGCACCAAAAAGCTATTTGCATTCAAAGCTTATTCTCTGTAGCAACTCAATGGAGTCCAGAATTCTTTGTACTTATTATTATACATCTACTTATACTGCATTTAATTGTGTAAAAACTCATCCTATGTAAGAGACATTTATTATTGTAAATTATTCATTGATTGGGATAGCAATCAAGGGGCTTGCTGATCTTGTATATTTTTGTTAGTCAGCTTTGGAAACCAACTGAGATAAGTTTGTTGGTGAGTTGCTAGAAAACCAACCTGTGTATAAGTTTGTTACTGAGCATTTGAAAAACCAACATGTGTAAGAGTTTGTTGGTAAGCTCGGGAAAGCCAACTGGTGATTAGCGGAACCTATCTGAGGAGTAGGTACTGTATTGTGAGCCGAACCTCTATAAAATAATTATGTACTCTATGTTGCGTGATTCATTTCCTAGCTATTATAGCACCTTGGTTTTATATTGGCCAAGATTTTAAAAGTTTAATTCATGCCCCCTCTTGAGCTACTGATGGTTGAAATTATAATTCCTCGCAAGTGTACGGACGTATATGTAACAACCCGCACCCCCACCCTATGCGTTTTCATCTCGTACTACCAAGGCCAATGCGGGATGCCAATATTTTCCTATCAACTCCCCATTTCTACACAAATTCTACCAAAAATTCAACAGAGTTTTCCTTGAATTATCAAGGTTTACACCTAGAATACATACATTTAATAAAAAAATTAAATTTAACTATTTTAAGATAATTAAACTTAATAACAACTCACACCCATACCCTCAGCTCTGTTCTAAGACCAGAACTAATCATGATGGCAATCACACAGTTACTTTTACAATCATATCACTATGACATGCCCATGCTAAACAATATACATCATTCTAATATTATTACAAAAATTTAATTAAACTTTTAATTTACAAAAATATAACATGAAGGGATTCCAATCCCAATTTACCATTTCATAATCAAAATGTCTTCAAATTTGGATTATCAATTCCAATCCATAGTTGGGACCTATCTTGTCAGCTAAAAACATAGATTAAGAAGGTGTGAGTCTGGGCAAACTCAGTAACTAGGTGTGAAATAAGAAATAAATAACAAACTGGGGATCCATTAGGCATCCCACAACATATCCACATGTTTGCAAGCTATCACATATATACCACTCCATACCATCTAGGCATGACCACATTATAATCTATAATAGTTGAATACAAGATTGGAATCCATAATTTAGAATAATCACATCAACAACATATTATATCAACACCTCAACTTATATTGATTGAAAGTATAATCACATCAGGATACAACGATCCCTTTCATTAAATATCCTTACATAAGACTAATCACAATAAGTATAAGTATATGATATCTTCCATCCCACCAATCCACACATTAAACACGAAATAACATAGTTACACAACTCACATAAATTGGGATCATTACAAATCTCATTATAACTTAACATTCATTGCATCCAAAACACACATGCCTATTACAAAACAATGGGATATGCATTATCCCCATTCATTCAACCAATCAAGTAATCATGCAAGGTACACCTACTTACCTCAGACAATCCATTCCAACCATCTTCCTAAATCCTCATCGGTTTCCTTAATTTCCCATCCATGCTTAGATTATCTACACATTTCACACATGCACCACATTTCAACTTACATATATTTCAAATGGAAAATTCTACTCAAGTCATAAAATAGGTGAAACCTACCTAATCACCTCCATAACATCATTCTTATCTTATTACTCAATCATACAATCCCAACCATATATTCTAATGAACATTTCTATTTATTTCAAGTTGATGTTCAATATAACTTAAATTTGGGGATTCTTACTTACGATATCATTTCAATACTTTCTTTACCAAAATACCTTTTTTGGTTTAAGGATCCTTAACATCCTTAAACGTCATTCTATTCCATTCATAATTAGATAAGTATAATAAATACTAAAATAGTTCTTATGAATCAATATTAACATAGTTATAATGCTACAAAATTTCAGCTTTATAGTCTCTTCAACATATAACTTATCATGATTCTAGGGCACAACCCTAGCTGATTTCTTTTCCCCTATCATGCACTAATTCAAGCCACATAAGCCTCAAATTTATATGAAAAATCCACCCCTAAAGTTGTCCAAATTGGGGCTTTTGTCTAATGTAATTTCCAAGAGTGAATTACCACTCTAACATGATTTATATTGCTGCCCATTGTTCAACCTTCCTTTAATTTCTCTTTTAAGACATTTAAAACTTCATTAGAATGCCTAATTAGTAACCAATTATAAGTAATGAAACCTTTCAAAACCACTTTGTTTCTTATTGAAACATTTAATCAAACACTTGATAGGCATGCCTGAATCTAACAATTTCAGCAATATGTAATTTAACTCATGCATTCTCTATAACATACAACTAATATTCAACATAATTAATAGGTAATTAACATTAATAAGGAGCCAATTAAATAATAACTTTGTTGCTATCATCATATCCAAGCACCATGTCATCCAGTATTCAAAAACATTGTCGTCCACTTCGCGGACAACAATATGGGTGGATTCCACACCCATAAACACTCCTAATCTCATGATTATCATGCTAAACATCTTTTCCCATAAAAACCTGCATCAAAATCAAGTATAAACCCCTCATTTACAACTCACTAAATTGCATATGCCAATCCCTAAAATCCAAAAATGAAATTAATGGAGGAAAGGGTTTAACAACATGATTAGGGTGTTGATTTCCTTCCAAGATGCAAGAACAAGCTTGATTACTTCAATCCATAAAATTATAGCAACCTAGGGGCATGAAACAACACTAACCTACCTTTCATGGATGTCCAAAACGAGTGAGAGTGATGGCTATAATGTGGGGATGATGATTAGCACCAAAGGAAGGAAATTTTTCTTGCAAAATTTCTTCAAAATGGGTGTGGGAACAAGGGGAAGCAAGGATGGGCTTGAGAGGCCTGGAGAGGGGATTTGAATAGAGTTAGGGGAGATGGTGGAGTATGGGAATTTATTACCCTTTGGGTGCTCTAGTGGTGCCTTATTACTTCTGTGCACATGCACTATAAATTTTATGAAAATTTCACTTTAATCATGCATATTTGATATTATCCAATCCATCACTCACAAGTGAATTAAAATATATTAAATATTGATACCCTATAATAAGTTTTATCATGATTGAAATTGCCCCAATTTAATTAATTATGTAAAAATTTTGTTTATCTTGAATTCCAGTCCACATGAAAATTAAACCTCAAATATTACATAAAATAAATAGATCATTTGCAAATTCTAAATCATACACATATATTTATCTCAATGGATATTTCATAAAAATTTTAAAATTATTTTTCACAATTAATACACAAAAGTTTAATTTTATACACTTTAATCCATCCTTAATTATCCACCAGACACAGCCTCAGTAAGTTTAGTATATCTTTTTAATACGATATCCAAATGACATGATTTTTGAGGCATTGGAAAGAAAACGTCAAGAGATATAACTTTTATGTTGATAAAAGTTTCTAAATCATCCTACAAATATGTCAAAAGTTTAGATAAATTGAGTCATCTCATTAATCTTGTTATTTTTTAGTCATCTGAAACAGTTTCGGTATATTAATCATAACTTCCTCATATGAAATCAGAATCAAGTGATTCTTTATTCATTAGAAAGAAATTTCATGATCTATAATTTATATTGAACATGTATTCTAATTCATCCATTATATATGTAAAAAAATTAGACACAAATAATCCCTTTTTTCAAATTCACCATTTCTCAAAATACACTTATGCTATTTTAGGTTTTTTCTCAATCTTTCCTTTATTTAATTTTATTCTTTTCTACCCATTTTAACATGATTTTTCCACATAAATTATGACCACAAGAACATACTAATTCATTTGTATAATTAAAATTAAGATCACATAATTATTTAAACATATACACATAAATTTTCTGCCATAAATTATGCATCATGTCATAAAATTTTGTAAATTTCTTATGTATTTTCTCATGCATTAAAATCATAATTTTCTTATAAATCTATCCTCCAAAATAATCAATATTTGGGTTCAATAAATTATAAATTCAATCATAAAATTATTTTCTCATGCACACATTAAATTCAACATGCACCATTTTATCCTGATTTTCACAAATTTTCTTACTCCAAATTACAATTTCAATTTTACTCACTGTATAAAATTTAAAATTATAATTTTTTTATAATAATCTACAATTTAACACCACCAGGTGTTACATTATAACAGTATAATGTACAAAGCAAGGGTTGATATCATAGAGAATGACCAAACTGACTTAGTTAGTTTTAGTTACTAAACCAACCTATCTTTAAAAAGAATGTATTATAACTAAATGAATATGGAGTAATGATTGATAGAATTTTAGAAACTTCATGGAATGTAGAGTGATCAATGACTAATAATAATTTAGGGAGATTAATAAGATGCAATGGCGTAGGGATCCAATTTCACCACTAAGTGATACCCCTTTGCTAGTGGAATGCTAGATTTAATGCTTCACTTGAGTTCATTCTTTCAAATGTATGATCATTATTGTTAGGTGTGCGAGTTCAAATCAAGTATTTTCACTCGTTCCAATTACCCATGTTGTGTAGCATAATTGAGGTGAAAACCCATTAATCATCAACAACTTAATGAGATTAAATCCATACCTCAATCCTTGAATTTTCTTGGTGGGTCCCATTAATCAGCAACAAGATTCTAGATTAGTTGACTGCCACCCTCTAATCCAAGAAAATTTGAATGCTATGGCCCACTAATCACACTTGCTAGCAATTTCTTCCACTAAATAAAACTAAAATTGAAGATGGGAGGATAGAGAGAGGATCTCATATTGCAAGAAGAAGAAACAAGCTCTCTCACATTGGGGAAGATGAGATTGAGGTTGCAAAAGTTATTTTTATAATACTTTGGT
>JAYJMB010043453.1:1978-31610 GCA_036873735.1 Pouteria campechiana
GATCTTTGTAAAGATTATGAAAAAATAAAGAGAGAGCTTATTTTAAAGGAGCTTATATCTGGTGTATTTATAGTTGAGCATGAAAAATATTTACTTACTGAGATATACGTAATCTTTACATAGATGAAATAAAAGATTCATGTTACAGGATGATTCTTGAGAGATATGCATATTAATTCTTTTAGTATTTTCTTTTAGAGAATGGTTTTAGAGTTTCACAGAACTGCATTATAGTTGGAAAAAGTTTCTTATTAGAATAAGAATATGATATAGTGTGGTACCAACTGTATAATGGATATAGTATTAGAGCTCCCTCATACTAGTCCCTGCTCAAGAAAATATAGTAGAATCTGTCTTGTCATTTGGGTAGATATTTTGTGTCTGCTTTTACTAAGTTCAATTTAAAAAGACGTGCTACTATTGTTTTTTATGCCTCTTGCAACTGAATATTTCTACGGATCTGTTGCTGCCTTCGTTTACGTGGACGCGGCTTCTTTCAACTCTACCGCTTACTTACCATCTGGCGGGTTATTCCACGGGACCATCGGCAAATGGAGATGTTTTCCAGAACCATGCTTTCTAAAACCGTCAGCAAAGGAAGAAATTTTCCGGAACCGTAGCAATTGAATGTGCTTTACGGAACGGTAAACTTGAATGTGCTTTCTATTTATTATTTTAATCTAATAAAGTAATTTTTGTCCTTTAGTACTTTTTGAAAAGCCATTGAATACAAAACATATACGCATCCTCTGGACGTTCAAGTGCCTAAAGCTTCAATTTCAATTTCTTAGTGTTTGTGCAATTACAACTTGTTGGATGTGATGGTTGTTCGATTAGACATGAAGTGGTTGAATTAGATAGGAGGATCTGTGGGCTCGCTGTTGGGTACGCTGGGTATCGGATCCGCTTACAAGAAGCTATAGCGCCAGGCATAAAGAGGCGTCCGAACCTGTAAGCGGTGGGTAGCTGGAATCTTTGTGGATCCGCTCCCTTGGGTGTTAATGATCGCTCACGTTACTACTGCGGATCCGCTTTCCCATGGCTTTGTGGGCCCGTGGGGTGAAACTTATGTGGATTCGCATTAATGACTTTTACACTTTCAGAATTTTTTTTTATTTTAGGTTTAAGTTCTGGTCTTCTGCTTCATACTTCAAAATTTCTCCTATTGTCAATTGGAGCTTTGATTTTGTTGATTCCTCTAAATCTTTTTCTATTGCAGGTTTAAATTTCAATTTTTCTTTTTCACAGTTGATTCCTAAGAATCCTTTTATTTCAGGTCTAGGTTCGAGACTTCGTAGTTGGTTCATGGAATTCCTTCCTATTTTAGATTCAGGTTTCAGTCTTCAAGGTTGATTCATCGGAATCCCTTTCTATTGTAGGTTTGGGTTCTGATCTTCATGGTTGATTCTCCAGAATCCCATTCTATTGCAGGTTCGGGTTCTGATCTTCTCAATTAATTCTTTGGAATCTCTTCCTATTGCAGGTTTAGATTCTGGTCTTCATGGTTGATTCCCCAGAATTCCTTCCTATTGTAAGTTCGGGTTCTAGTCTTTATAGTTATTCACCGAAATCTCTTCCTATTGCAGGTTTGGATTTCATTTTTGAATTTTGCTTAAATTTAAAAGTAAAGACATTTGTGATAAGAATGCTTCATTGATTAAAATGTAATATTTTGCAAGAAAATATAAATTGAATACTCGAGGACATGAAAATCATAATCATGAATTTACTATAGCATAAATATTGAAGCAAATTAATCTACTTGGCTTAGTCGATGGTCCTGACTATTGGAAGATTGGCTTCTGTTGTTGCTTCTACTTTCTTTTCTCTAGGGATCGTTTCTCTTTGTTTATTGGTGTCCTCCCTTCTATTGCTTGCACCTCCCCTTCCTTGTCCATTATCGATTGCATATCATTATAGTCTTTCTCTTTTGATTAAATTTTCAATTTCTTCCCTAAGTTGCTTGCAATCTTCAGTATCATGTTCCCTATCTTTATGGTAGAGGCAATATTTTTGTGATTCTTGCCTTCTAGGA
Source organism: Pouteria campechiana (assembly GCA_036873735.1). Classification (NCBI taxonomy): domain Eukaryota; kingdom Viridiplantae; phylum Streptophyta; class Magnoliopsida; order Ericales; family Sapotaceae; genus Pouteria; species Pouteria campechiana. The sequence goes on from JAYJMB010043453.1 coordinate 4,014, forward strand.
TTCGGGTTTAGCTAGCGAGGTTAAGAAAGGTAGCCTTGATTTTTTTTTTTTTGAAAGATGTATGTGCGAGACTTGTTTAGAGGAGTATAGTTTTCATTCATTTTCTCATTGATGGAGGGACCTCTTACTTTTTTGGATAATTCTCCTTCTCGTTGCAGGGATCTGATATAGTTGTTTACTTTAACAAATTCTTTTGCATTAATGTGCCTGGTTAGGGCTTCTAGGAGTTTTGAGTGGCTTTTAGGTGGCTCTAAACATAGATGATATTTAATTTGCTTGCTTTTGATCTTATTCTGTAACGCTGCCAATGCTACGCTTTGATCTAGTCTATTGATTTCTAGAGTAAGTCGATTGAACTGATCTATATATTTTCTAAGGGTTTTTCTCTCTTTTTGGTGAACTGCAATCAATGACTCCATAGTTGTTTTTTGACTCCATTGTCCGATGAAACTAGTTAGGAAGCACCTTTGTAGCTCTCTGAATGCACTTATGAATTTGGGCTCCAAAGTACGGTACCAGGACAGTGCTACTCCTTTTAATGTTGGTTGGGAGGCTCAACAGTTAATTGCGTCAGACGGTCCCACTATATTCATCTGACCGTCAAATCTGGAGAGGTGATCCCCCGAGTCTGTGGTACCGTCGTAAGCGTCCACATGTGGTACCTTGAACCCTTTGGGGAGAAATTTTTCCATGATTTCTTTCATGAAGAGCAGTTGCTCAATAATCATAGTTCGAGAATCCTTTGGGAATTCTCCTCTCTAATCCTTTGATCATTTCCTCTAGGATTTTCTAGGCTTCCGTTTGCACTTCTGATTGTGCTTCCTCTTCCGACTGGCTCCCTGACCACATTGGTGAATATAGTTGGTTGATTTGTAGTCTTCCTGATATTTTCTTCATCCAAAAGTAGAAATGCTTGATTTCCAACTTGGGCTATGATAGGGGCACCTTCTCTAATTTCTACATCGATGGCTTCGTTTGGGATAGGCTCATATAAAGGCATGGCGTTGGATCCTCCTCCTTGTGGAACTGGGAGAGAGTTTTACTTCTGAATTTAATTCCCAATCTTAAAGTTGGCTTGCGGGTCCACAGGATTCCTAACTTCGATACGATGAGTAATGTATGGATCGCTAGGGAGGTTAATAACTAATAGTTATAGTTGAAAATTCCTTTGAGAACCATTTGAAAGCATCCTAGCATAGAATTGGTTTTGCTCTCTCTGTTGCTACATAATCTGTTGTATCATAGCGTGGTTAGCTTGCAACAGTTGCTCAAGAAGCAAATTAGTTTTGGAAGTGGATAAATTGAGTCTTGAAGGGTGTTGATCAATAATAGGAGAATGATTATCCCCTGTTGAAGGGTTTAGAGAAATATTCATGTTGGTTGGTTGTTCGTCTGACATAGCTTTGCTTCAATAAACGTTCCCATATATGGCGTCAATGTTTGGGTCTCGCCCAAATCGCTTTTCGAGAATCCCACATGAAGATCTTGTAAGGCAAAGAAAACGTTAGAGGGCGCCGGGGGTGGTCCTGGCATGGGTACTCTTAACACTCAAGTCAGTAAGAGACCTATGTAGAGATTATGATAAAATAAAGAGAGAGAGAGAGAGAGAGAGAGAGAGCTTGTTTTCAAGGAGTTCATATCTAGCGTATTTATAGTTGAGTATGAAAGATAAATGCTCGCATGGATATAAGTAATCTTTACATAGATGAGATAAAGATTTATGTTAGAGGGTGATTCTTGAAAGATACGAATCCTAGTTCTTTTAGGATTTTTCTTCAGAGAATAGTTCTAGAGTTTCACAGAATTGCATTGTGGTTTAAAAAGATTTCTCATTAAAATAGGAATTTGACACGGCATGGTGCTTGCTGGATAAGATATCCAGTGTTAGAGTTCCCTAACAACTTGTAATTATTAAATATAAATTCTTGAACAAGCAGTTTATTATGGATTGGAATTCCCCCTACACTTATGATTCTTCAAATTGAGCTATAAAGGCCAAGGCACTTTAGGTTTGAAATAAAGCAAGACAATAGTTTTCTTTGCCATTTATTGGACCAAATGTGTAATGAATTCTAGTTTTCTTATTCATTATTTTATTTTTTACATTTGTTTATTTTATCATCGTTATCAATTTATATCTATTATTTTTATTTGTACTCATATTATAGCTTCTTATTATTTGGGTAAAATTTTCAACATCCGCCCAAATAAATACTAAAACCCTCTTCATTAAAATTAGGATAAATTATCAAGATTTTAAATATGTTATTATAGCAGATGGTCTATAAAGATTTCAATAGAAATTACATTTTCTTGCAATAGAAAAAAGATAAATAACACGGCATCATCGAGATATAGGACTAGGTAAATTTCTTTGAGGATGTAGTCAAAGCATATAGGTAGGGTCTGGAGGTTTCATTGATAAACAATTAAATCAATTATTTTTTAGCACATTTTAAATTCAATATCTTCATATAAAATTAAGGAAATAAATAAAGTGCCAACATATTTATTTTTAAAAGATTAGACTACGTCAAGGTCTTATTATAACATTTTATTTAAAGATTAATCTATAATTGTACCGAACAGCTACATGGATGCATTTAATCAAAAATATAAATAATAATATGGGGGTTATCAACCTTCCTTAACCCACTTTAAAATCCAACTCATTGATTTGGAAAGTTAGTTCATATGTTAGCATTTGTCTCCAGATCACTCAAATATCTAACCGCCGGTGTATCATCCTTCACGTGCCACCAGAGCGGAAAGATTATCTCCGTAATTCCTCCTACGAGAAGAAAACCGAGTACAGGAGATGGAGAGCAAGCAAACGTACATCAAATTATCAACCACTGCAAAGCTCTCTCAGCTCTAATGGCAGCATCTCTCCGAAACAGCCATGATAACAGCTTCCCAGAGCTGCATCCACAGCCAGGGAATGAGAAAAGAGAAAACACCGACACCCAACAACAGAAACATCAGCAGCAGCAGCGTCGACAGCAGAGTCTCTGTGACTACTGCAGCGAATCGACAGCTCTGCTCTACTGCCGGGCGGACACAGCCAAGCTCTGCTTCGCCTGCGACCGTCATGTCCACGCAGCAAACGCCCTCTTCTCCAAGCACCTGCGCTCCCACCTCTGCGATGTCTGCGATTCCAGTCCCGCTTCCATCCGCTGCTATGCTCACGATTTCTTCCTCTGCCACAACTGCGATTGGGACTGCCATGATGGTGGAGGATCGCCTGGAGCCCGCCATGACCGCCGCCCGCTCGATGGATTTTCTGGGTGTCCATCGGCTTTCGAGTTCTGTTCGGTTCTTGGGTTTGAAGATAAGGTGCTTTTGGAAGCTGATGAGGTCGGGGATGCTGCGGCAATGGCTGATGGGTTCTTGGATGCTTGGGTGTGGGAGACGCCACCAGTTGTTAGCCTTGATGATTTGATCGTTCCCACGAGGAATGATTCCGGCCGTAATTTCCAGGCTATTGGGGTTCCGCCTCCACCAAAAGTAAGAAGGATTGTTTGGTTGTAATCCAAAAAATAAGAATTGAATTTGTTTAATTTTTAATTATACTTCATGGGTTATCATTTGATTCCTTTTTCTTTTTCTTTTTCTTTTTCTTTTTTTCCTCGTTGCATATGTTTGAAATTTTTTAGAATTGGGTTAATGAGGAAGAAAAAATGGGAATTCACTGCATTTGTTTTAATTTTGGATTCTTTCGTTTATTTCCCTTTTACAGCTGATATATTATAGGTTATCTTATCTTATCTTATCTATCGTTGATTCATTGTCTGTTTCTGTGCTAAACCATCGAAGCATGGAAACCAATGGAGTGACTTTTTACATGTGTGGCCGCCGCAGCGAGTGGTTGGACCTAATTTTGCACCTAATGATTTCAAGTTCAGGCCGACCTTTTCCGGTGGCATGGATGTTATTGTGTGATTTTAATGAGAATTATTTATTGGATTGCTTGACTTAATTGTAGACGAGTGCGTCGTTTGTTTTCTGGGGGTCTGCCTTGTAACTGTTAATCTTGTAAGATCTGAGGCATGGAATTTGATGCATCTTAGTATACTGTAAAACAAGAAACTTATGGGTGATGTTCCAATAGGAATTTGTTTTGTGAATCTCTCCCATGGTCTTGTCTGAGGTAACTTAGGTGCCTATAAAATCTTTTGGTCACTAAATGAACTACAGGTAATTCATTTACTGATTTTATTTGAAAGCATCGGAATAACTGTGAAGTGTTTTGAGGTTGATGCTACTGTAATTTACAGGTGAAAGAGGAATTGTTTTCATAGAACTGTAATTCATTTATGGTCTGCTGCCAATGAAAATGTAAATCCTCCTTTGAGGAGGGGAACCTTTTTCATATGTCTACCTGTATACAATTTACAATTTAAAGCCTCATGGCACACCTTTTAAAAAATTCGCAAGCTGCAAAACACCTTAAATTTTATAGGCAGCCAAACAGTTGTCGAACTATATGAGGGGTTTCCCTTTTAGAATATGAGATTTGATTGGAAAGCGTAGTTCGACTACAGGCACTATGCCCTTATCTCTTTGAATATTTGTTTTTTATTCTTGAATGGTGATCTGAAACAGTTACTTTGTTGTCACTGTTTAATTAGTCAACCTTGTTGGTTCCAACTTTGATCTTATGGTTATGTTGTTGCACCAGCATCGAAATGTGGCTTGTGGGAAACACAAGGATGAAATAGTTCATCAGCTTCGTGATCTAGCTAAGACAGATGTCAACTTGGATAACACTAATGCGGAGCTTGAACCTGTCGTTGGATTCCATCTAGCACCAAATCAAAATATTGAAGTCCAGAATGTGGTTTCAAAAGTTGATCAAGATCCTATGCCAATCTCTGTGCCTGGTTCTGAGGTTTAATCTGCTGCTACTTTTTGTTTTTCCCAAGATTAGCTTTCTTCCTCATCACTTTTGTTTTTTTTTCCCTTAACTGCTTTAGTGGAATTATCTTCTAGTCTTTCAAAAAATGCATTCTTATGTATGAATTGCCAATAAAAATATTGGAAATGAGGAGTGCCAAGGGAATACCTGATGCTAAACTTTGTAATTTATGCTTAATGGAAATTGATTAGCATGGTTCATATCTTGAAAATTACATGCTGACAACAGCAAACTGCTTGCAAATTCTCCTTCTTTAGCAATGATTTACAATGGTCTGCATTACAGTCTGCCTTCATATAAGTCATGTTGGTAATGATGTATTGATGCCCAGCGGTTCTCTGATCTGGGGGACGGTAAGATTGAAATGTCAATGTCTGTTGGACAACTAACTGTAGAACTTTTGTCAAGTTGCAATTAGAAGACAACCTGAAGTGCTGGGAGGAAGGCTAAGTGGATTATAATATGGAAATCATATTAGGTTTTGTTCTTTTGGAATTAGGATAGTCGACTTCAGAATCATAAAGATTCTCAAGGGCTGATTAGATCATGGAACTCTATATTTGGAGTAATGCATAGATGAAATTTTAAAATATGATACTGTCTCCAGAATTGAGTTGGCATATCTTAGGTTATGTGACCATGTGGATCATTTTTGAATGTTTAGGTAGGGAGCATTTGGTCTGATGCCACTGGTGTGGTCTTATAACAGACCTAATGTGTGATTTTAGTTCATTTTAGCAGGAATTTCTTAATTGCATTTTCTTTTAATTTAAGGCAATTTCTGAAGGTGGAGAACAAATGGCAGGGTACTACTTTGCAGAAAGATCTTGGCCTAAACCCTGAACAAGTGGAAATTCATGATTTTTTTAGCTTCCAGCTTGCCTTCTAACTACTGCCTGCTTAGTTGTTTTAATTGCCTGAAGGGCCATGCTATGTCAACTGTTGAGGTTCTAGTTCTTTAGTCCTTTTAGAAAACAGAGATAACCCTCTTTCCAAACAAAATTAGAGAGATCATTCCTTTTTTCAGTAAGTTAAGAATTTGCCAATGTTTGAAGCCTAAAAATTCCATGGATTCGGTGTAATAGTTAATTATGTTAATCAACCTCAGATTTGCTAAAAAATAGGTAGAAGTCCAACTTCAAACATTGTGGGGTTCATTTGGTGAGCACTTGCCTGTAAGCTATCTAGGCTGCTTTATTAGTGGTGAGCCACCAAATGAGCAACCCAGGTGTCATCAACGTATCAGAGTATCCAGGTTTGACGACTTCATATCTGTGCTGGCAAGGCAGCAAGTAGCTTTTTTTTTTTTTTAAATTTAGTCTTTTTTGCTCCACACTATGATATTTTACATTGTAAAATGAAAAACCCAGCCTATAGCATTGATTTCCACTTACCCATGATCAGCAAATAAGTTGGAGCAACAGCAGGCAGTGTTTGAAGAAAATCATAAGTGCCTACATTTCGAGTTCAGGTGCTTTGTTTCAAGAATGTCATTATTATTGGCATCTGTCTTTACTCTTTGCAGTTAGTAGGCTTAGGAAACACAGCCATTTTAATGACTGTGCGTTGCAGAATATAGCCAAGGCTGGAAGGTTGAAAATACGACTGACTAAAAAAGTCACCTTGATCTTACTATCGGGGTAAGATCTCCAGCTGGCCCTCCCACCCTGCGTCCCACTCCTGCCTGGGGTTCCCTTTCGTAGAAATACAAAAGCAACATCAACTTGGGTTTGGTTTGTAGAATGGTTCATGGGAAACTAATTTTCTTTTTGATGGCTTATTAATGCTTTGTCCAATATTCATGCCCTCTCTTTGAAGGGTGAAATTCAATAAAGTTAGAGAATACCATTTGAATTCTGTTGAAGACTTCAATGCCTTTTCCGTTATAGCAGACACTAAGAATCCAGAGGAAATTATGGGGCAGACAACAAGTAACAGTTCTGGAAGATGTGATTTTTGGGACTGTCAGCAGAATTAACATAATGGGGTACATGCAGAAGGGAGCTGGAAGATCCCAATAGTACGCACTATATTCAATTGCAGAAGCAAGATAGAGTGAAATTTGGAGAATTAACTGGCAAGCAAGATGTCATTAAGTGATTTTGCATGTGTAAAGTATACACAAAAAGTTTTATTGACATCCCTTGTTTTTCTCTTGGTTGGACCTCTTTGGCTTTGCTCATGGTTGCAACCCTCAGCCATGATTGGTGCAAAATTCTTAATTTGGACCACATCGAGTGTTGGGAGCAGTGATGGGGGCAATATCCATTCATCTGGTTGCTATTTAGCCGGAAGGATGGTCCTGTTCTGTTAGTCTCTTGAACACACCTGGATTTTCCAAGTGCAACTTGTTGATGTCATGACCAGATGCAAAATAGGTGTTTTTGACAAGGGTAGGATTCTTTGGAGAATGATTTTCTCCTCCTTTCACTAGGAACTTGTAATGACAGAAAGCAACATAAACATGGTAAAGGGTACCTTTAGTTAAAGTAGTGGAACAAAAGAAATCTCATAAACTGGGCTATTCTTTGCTTGAAATTTGCCAGGGGGCCGGAGGGGTGGTGTGGGCGTTGGGTTTCAAGTTTTAAACCTTCATCAGTTCTTTTGTAGTGACCAGCGAAGTATCTCATTTCAGATTTGTGCTGCATTGGGGATGTCAATCAGGAGAGCCAGCGGGTAACTACGATGGTTCATCTGGATGTAATCTTTGGTCCTTGCAATTAGGATGGTTGTATCAGACAAAGATAATGGTGACATTATTTTTACTCGATGAATGGTAATGGCAACATTACTGCTCTTTGCATCCTTGAGGTGGTGTTCAGATAACAGAGGCTTAAGCTCTAGCCTCATTGGAAGGGGGCTGGGATTACTTGGAGGATATTCCAGTCTTAACTTGTCAGAATTAATTTCTCAAAATGTCATAAATTGGGTGGTGAGGATCTTTCCAATGTGTAGGAACTGAATTTTTTATGCTATTTTTCTCATAAATTTGCAGCTAAACATCTATTAAATATATTGGTGCAGAGGCAACAGGATTTTCAAACTTTTGACCAATGAGAGATCTGAAACTACATCATATCATGCTCTTAGGAATTCATTCTTTCATGCTGGAGTCTGTTTTTCTTCAGTCAAATTAATGTTGTATTGATCCCAGTAAGTAAAAAGAAAATGAGCCTGGCTATCCTTGTTTGGCTTTTCTCTTGCAGGCAAGCAGACTCCATTGGCAGGGCAACCATGCTGATGAGACCATTCAAGTACCTTCTTTTGGAGGCTTGTCAGAAAGCACCATTGAGGAAACTGCTGAAATCGAAGTACCTGCCAAAATCCATAGTGAAGGAATTAAAGCAAATGATAACAAGATGCAACCACCTCATCGAATTATTGGAAAAGCTACAACATTTCACTCCAAAAGCATGTATGAGTTGGCAGCCCAAGATAGAGACACTGTGATTTCTCGGTACAAGGAGAAAAAGAAGACAAGGAGGTAAAATCCAGTATCTTAAACGCTGATCAACTGGTTGGGCTAGTGAAAACAGCTCAGGTTATTCCACCAGCAACCATATAGGAGGTGTTGTTCAATGATTTGGGCTCATCTTCTGCTGGAGCGGTCATGAATGGATGAGTCCTCAAAATTTTCTTCAATGGGAAAAGTCATACTTATTTCTTCTATCCACTTTCTTTCTTTCTTTTTTTTTTTTCTTTTTTTTTTCATTTCTACTTTATCTGATTGAATTCCCATTATTTTCTAAACCATACCAACATTACTGTTATTCTATTTAGGAAGTAAATCACCTGCTGGTTGGTAATCTTGTAGCATGGCATGAATGAGATTACTTGCCTAGATCAACTGATGGATTATCTGACTTTTTTGTTTTTGTTATAAAATGATGACAGATATGATAAGCACATCCGCTATGAATCAAGGAAAGCTCGTGCAGACAGCAGGATGAGGGTAAAAGGCCGTTTTGCGAAGGTGAATCCAGATGAAAGCACAAATCCAGAGTCCCACCAGGTTTGAGTATATTTAGATCATGTATAATGCCTGTATTTATTTGTTGTATGATATTAGTGTGACCCTTGCAAGGTTGGGGTTTGATCCCATGGAAACATGATAGGTTGTGAGATTTTGCTTAGTCTAATTAGATCTAGGTTCAGGTTATTTGCATGCACCAATTTTTGTAAGTATGAATGTCATATAAATGTTCCTAATTTCTCTCCATTTGTGGGAGCATCAATAAGATAATACAACTTCTCCTTATGCACTTGTTTCCTGTGGATATGTGTAACGTCTGGGTTGATGAGGGTGGAGAGTGATTTTTGGGGCTGAAAGAGCCTGGTTGACTAGGTGCGGCTCTTGGCAGACTTCTAAGCGAAGGGGGGCAAGAATGAACCGTTCGATATTGAAAAGGGAGGAGAATGTTCCTAGACTTATATGTGTGACCTTGTGGAAACCTGTTGAGGTGCCTTTTGTGGGGATTGTATGGGGGGCAATCACAAAGGGGCAAACCCGTGAAGATTGTGATGGTCCAAAGCTGATAATGCTTCAATAGTGTGGCCATGAGTCGTTACGGAATGGTATCGGAGTAGGACCTCCGCTAGTATAGTGGTTTTGGGACAAACCAAGCAGAATCTGGTGGGCCTATAATGTTCGGGGTTGATGAAGGCGGGGAGTGATTGCCGGGGCTAAACGTGCTTGGTTGACAAGGTGCAGCTTCTGCCAGGCTTCTAAGCGAAGGGGGGCAGGAATGAACAGTCTCACGTTGAAAAGGGGAGAGAATGTTCTTGGACTTGTATGTGTGACCTTGTGATAACTTGTTGAGGCGGCTTTTGTGGGGGTTGTATACGCGGTAAGCACAAAAGGGCAAAGCTGTGAGGACTATGATGATCCAAAGCGGACAATACCTCAGCAGCGTGGCCATGGGTTATTAAAATATACCACCTGTGCAACATTAGAGTTGTGTTGAGGCTTGTCCATGTCTTCATCCTCATCATCAACACCAACATCAATATCAACATCGTATGTTGTTTCCTATCTAAGTGGAGTCAGCTACTTGCATCCTGTTATGCCATTCCTGCTGATAATTATGACAATATTTGGACAACCAACTGTTGCACTGCATGGCATGGTGGGTACCTTCCAGGACCTGGCTGGCTTAGGAGCCACTGAACTCTAAAACCACCGGTGTGGGAGCAACCAGCTGGACCTCAATTTTGATTGATGTGTCAATGCCCAATTGTGGCAACATTGGGTATTGCCCTATGCTAATGAATCCGGGTGAAAAGGATGGTGAAGAATATGATTGGATTGGATTGTTATTCGATGCTTTGAGGAAGATGGTTCAAATGATTTGGAAACAGAGGCAAACATTAAGAGTGTGTCAAAGCTATGCTGCAACACATGGGTATGGGTATGTGTATCTTTAATATGAATGAACGCGCATGTACATCTAGATGGCATTTCATAACCTGGTCAAACATCCTGGTTGAAAATGTTTGTTTAGCTTTAGGATTTTCTGTACGTTAAGATGATTCCTCGGGATGTAATTGTGATACGGCTAATACACTTTTTATAGACATATATAGTGGAAAATCTCCTCTTAAGACAGCACTAGGCAGATAAAATTTTCTCTTCTACAGATGCTTTTCAATCTTTATTACTCAAATTTGAAAGTTCATCCCAAATCAGTGAGGATACATGAATTCCACGGCCACATTCCGCCATATTAATTAGCAGGTGCTTATGCTATTTGTAATTTGATACTAAAAATTATCAAGCTGTGACTTTGAATCATTTATAAATTTCGTGTTTTTGATTTTGATAGTTATTTAATATTGATTGGATGTTTATGCCTAATCCACCTTTATGTCTTCAACGACCTTCTGTATCCAACATTTCTATCGTGAGTACCATCTGCATTTTTGTGAATACCGTCCACGAGAGATTGGGTGGCTGTCTATGATACATATGCATGAATGCTTGGTAAAGGAAATATGCATTAAGTGTTGCTAGGCCTTGAAGGACGATAATTTCAGCCACTCAAATCTTGGCAAATAATTACAATGTTTGTACAAGTCGAACGCTAGGTAGATACACCAACAATATACAATAAAGAGCTTGCGAATATGTTAGCGACCTACGGCGATAAAATCAGGACTTTGATGATGGTTGAGATGAGCTTAACACTCCTGCTGACTTTCAAACTAAAAGCCACCCGCTGTACCCTGTCATGCCAATCTGTTTTGTTCTTGAGTCCTCTGAACCTCGATAACGACTGATAAGCCTATCCTTCCACTGCTTTCCATCTTGACATTTTCTACCTTCCTCCAAGATCAGGTTCACATTTTGAAGTTTTCTAATTTCCTCGAAGAACTGGTTCACATGTTCAAGACTCTAAAGGAGTGGGGAATGTAGATAAATAGGCAGAGGGGCTTGAAAACGCAACGCCTCATTTATGTGAAAGGCTCCGAAAGCGTCGCTTGCTATGTGGAGGCGCACTTATTTTGTGAGGAAAGTAGCATAACTCTTCATATTTTAAAAACTAGCAGTATTTGTAACTTATTTTTTATGCGTTAGTGAGAAAAATACTAAAATAATCTTGGCCGTAAATATTTAAATTTTCATAGTGTATAAGATTTATTTATCCTGTGATGCAAAGGAAAATATGATGGTAACTTAAAATTAAGAATTTAGCATAATATACTATTAAAAGGGGCCTCATCATAAGAACATAATCATTTTATTTAGTTGCTTTTTACTTATGCAGTGGGTAGTAAGTTATTGTTCTTTTTATTTTTATTTCTTTTGTAAATATGCTATGTACATAAAATGGTAGAAAACTTGAGTGGTTCCAATTTTATGAGAGCGTCGGCTGAAAACAGCTCTGATGACTTAGACATACAAATAACCAAATTACATAAAGGGTAGATCGAACTACTTAGAACATGGTTGAAGTATATTCTTCGGTGTCTGCCATGGCAATGACGAGTCTCATATCATATGTGAAAGAAACTGACTGTTGGTTGCACTACTTTGTTGATTTTATGGGTTGCTGTATTTGCTAATTATGAAGTCCAATTTAGGTTGAGACGTATTGTGATGCTCTACCTTTCAAAACAAGTTTGCTTACTCATTTTTTAATGATTAACAAATACACAATAAAATATACATATAAAAATGTCAAGGCTCACAAAGTGGCAAAGTGCGGAAAAAGTAAAGTGCGGGACCACAGTTGAAAGAACAACTGCCCGCGCTAATCATCTGCCCGATAGCTGCTTGCCATACTGCATGTGGTGTTCTTAGGATGAAACGAAGTCCATGGACAACCATAGTTGCATCGCAGCTGGTGGCGGGTAGTGCTCGTGATTGCAGTTGCAAGCCGGAGGCATCACCTGATACTGCTTGCCTCATTGGAAGAAGAACCGCCTGCGAGTAGCGATTGGAGCGCAGTCAATATTGTAGTTGCCTGTGATTCAACTGTCATCTTATAACAACATGGGTTCTGAAATTTTGCTAGAGTTTTGATGCAATTGGTTTCCCATACTGCCTGCCATATTGCCTGGGGTATAGTTGAATATTGTAGTTGCTTGCAGTCTCCAATGGTTGAAAATTTGAACATTACAAAGCTATGTATTGCTATCCAATCATTTCCAACGGTCGAGATTTTGAGAGATCTATTTAAAGAGAAATATTAGGACTTTTCGAGTTGTTGATTAAGCTTAAAACTTCAAGAAATATTTGCAACCCAAGGCCAAATAATTAAACTTAATTATCTTCCTTCAAGAGCTTTAATCTTCACATTCTTTACTCAAGGCCTTCTTCATCAACACTACAGAAAGATTCAGTATAACAAAGTAAGCTACTCAAGAATATCAAAGTCTTCCCCAACACTTATCTTGAAACACCATTGAAAAGTGTAATTTCTTATTTATTCATTTCATTTATATATTTCTTGAGTTTATGTTAGAGACAAATCTGAAGAAGAGTAAGTTTGATTGTTTGAGTATGTCTCACAATAAACTCGTTGAAGTTGTATAATGTCCCCTTTAGCTACAATCAAGAAGAGTATAAGAGGCACTAAGTTTATATGCCCTCTTAGGCTGAAATTAAGAAGAATAACTTTATTATTTGAGTGAGTCTCACAATCAATTGCTAAATTGTTTATAACTCATAGAGTTGAAAATAGAAGAATGAAAAAGTACTAATTGTATTTCCTATAGTGGGATAGTATAACCTAAGATACAAGGGGTGTGTTCATGGAAGAGTACAGTAGGGAGGTTATCTTAAACCGCTATATATCATGTCTTTTGTGTGTGATTGGTTTATTTACTTGCATTCTATAATTTTATTATTTATTCCATGGCAAATCGTACGAAAACATAAAAGAAGGAATTTAATTAAAAGGAGTTTGAGTAAAAAATATTTATAAACCCAATTTACTCATTCCTTCTTGCTTCTTGCAATAAGCCAAACCTTAAGGACCAACACGATGCGGTGTATGCAGGTGGACACAAGGCGGATTTATAAGATGAATCACCTTTCGTAAGTTTATGATGCTATTTATGGAGTGCAAGTTTGAATGGAGAATAGTCATCTTGAAAGATGAAATTAAAGGTTGATGTGATTCTCTAGTGCATTGTTTTCACATTTGAAGAGAGGACACCACGGGACTTAAATGTGATGAATGGATTAAAATTTATTGGTAATTCACTTAAATATTCAATTAAGATGAATTTTTTAAAGCCTAGCCAAACAAATGATATGAAATATATATGATGAATGGATGGATGTTACAAATATATATATATATATATACATTCTGAATTTTAATAAAGCATTTTTACCATACCGAAAATGAAAGTGTTTACATATGAGAATATCCCTCCTATGGGCTAATGATATTAGTAATAATATATCTTGTCAATGATATGCTATGCATTTCCTCTTGTTTTTCAAGAAAGGAATGTGATGCAATGCTTGCACAAACAATAAAGGATAATAAAGGATATGTTATTATTATCATTAGTATTAACTCAAACCACATTCGAAATAATCACAGAAATATTTATTTAACCTGAAATTTCTTGTTTGGGCATAAAAAATGCATCCATTTAAAACAAAATTGCAAAATCTAATTTGTAGCAAAAATCAAATAAAATGGACCCTAGAAATGGGATAAGAGATATCAAAAACCCCATGGTGGATTCCATTGGGCTCCACTAGCCAATTATTGTCGTTGTTGGCCATATCTGCCGTTTTGATGCTGTCGTCGGAGACGATCACCAATGCCACCAGGATCGTTGCTGGCTGCCCTGTCCCACTGCCACTGGAGTAGCTTGCTGAGAAAGCGTCTTTGCTAGAAAATCGGTCTCCATCTCTGGTTACCCATTTGACGTCGGCCCACAGGCCACACGGGCCCCATGATTGGGCCCATAGCCCAAGTTGGCAACCCAGGTGCATGGACTCGGCGTCCCACATACATCACAGCATCAGCCATCGGTGCCACATCAGCTCTCATCGATGTCTTCTCCATGCACCACATCGACTGCGTGCACCTGGAGCACTTTGCTCATGCGCAACTAATGTGCGCTCTCCACGCTGTGCACCATTGTAGAGGCCATTTTTTAAATATTTTTTCACGTTTTTGCATTTTTTGTAAAAGGCAAAAATGTCCTTATTACAGGCCCACCTTCACCTATAAAAGGGCACTGTTAATCGAGATTTGGAAGAGAAACAAGCATTGTAAAATTTTTGGAAAAATTCTAAAGATATTAGAAAAGCTATTTTTTTCTATTTTCTTTCTATTTTCTCCATTTTGTTTTTTTTTTTAACTTTTGGAGTGATCAGAGCCGCCCAATTTGAAGAATTCATTGTCATTACCAATAGAATCGTTCGAATATCTAAAAGTGTACCCTTACGCCATTTGATCATCATCTTAAGTAAAGAACCGGTAAGTTATGCTACCCTAAATTCACCTTCTTTTTCACTCAATCTATATATCATCCACTCATGTATTTTTATAGCTAATTGCATAACCAACATATTAAAGTGGGCTAAAAGGGTGATAGAGGATTCCCAGAGATGGCCCGCTTTAACATGAAATCTGGGTCGTTAATTTTCTTTTCATCTATTTTCTTATATTTGGCACACCAAAGTGGGCTAAGGGGTGATAGAGGATTCACCGTCTCTTTAGATGAACCATTTTAGTATGAAGCTTGGGCTATAAATTTTCATTTATGCATTTTTTAAGTAGTCAAAATTGAGCTAAATGGGCCATTGCAAAGGTCCATTTTAGCATGAGCTTTGGGCTTTTCTTTTATTTTTTAAAAATATACATTCGTTTCTTGTTTTTAGCTTAAAAAACATGTCTAAGTAGTTTA
Source organism: Pouteria campechiana (assembly GCA_036873735.1). Lineage (NCBI taxonomy): Eukaryota > Viridiplantae > Streptophyta > Magnoliopsida > Ericales > Sapotaceae > Pouteria > Pouteria campechiana. Next base: position 19,309 of record JAYJMB010043453.1, read on the forward strand.
GAGAAACTAATAAAGGAAGTCCAATCTTTGATCTGTGACTTCTCATGTCCTCAAATGACTCATCTAGGGATGTCATTCACTCTACTTGTTCATTCATATGCATCCTTTTTCTTCTCTCCTTCTTATTTTTATTTTTATTTTACTGGGATCTTGCTCAAGTTTGGGTAAAGTAGGGATAGAGGGGGTTTCAAACTATGATCTGGGATTTTGCATACCCTTTGGATGGCGACACACACACTACATATTTTTGGATGATCAAGACCATTAGAGATCATGTCTTAGATATGTCCTTATGAGATATGTTTCAAACACCAAATTTCACATATTTGAGTCACAAATCAAGTGATCAAGATTGTGATCAACTAGATCTGCTTTGAACTAAACAAATCCATCTTTATCTAACAAATTACCACTTCAGATAATAGACTGTTACCTAATCAAAACTATTTAGGTCATCATATCCATCATAATGCACACATAAGTTAATTAGCTGCAATGGACTGTATTTGATCCAAGATAATCAACTCGATCAAGACTAGTCTAAACCATCCATTTTATGAAATTTGATAATTGGCATGATATGGATAAGTTAGATCCAAATATGGATATTTCATTAGCCATAGATCTTTTAACATAAGAGGATCTACTCCAATTAAAAGCAATTTGAGTCATCAATTATACAAATCCAAATGACAAGCATCATATGCCAGCTCGGGTCTAAACTTCACCACTCTTAAAGTTACTAAAGGGGCTTGATCAGATGAATATCTCATAAATGGCTTAATCCAAACCACTCACTTGTCAAAGCATGTTGATGAGTTAGATCAAGAAGTGCTCATCATCAAGGTAATACTAGTTGATTGGACCCACAAAAACACCAAATGTGCAATGATTTATTTGAGTTCAACTAATCATTTTGCAAATGACTGATAGCTCATCATCATCAAATGGACAAATGCTAGACCATCAATAGGAGCAAATTATAGTTGAGTTTTAGTTTCTTGAAACCAAAGGCACTTCATCACTTAACTAGATCATCCTCCACAATAATAATAAAATCATAAAATGAACTGTTAGATCCAAGCTAATTACCTCACTGATGTTGTTGGTCCAATTGGAACTTAATTAAACAATAAGAGTTTTAAGAGTTAATAAAATGTCAAGCTCTATGAGATCAATGATCTAACTTGACCCGATGTTAAACTTCTCTGAATCAGAGTCATCCAACACTTGGATGGGCAATCAATCATGATTTGTTCACAGTAATCGCAAAATATGAAATTGGTTTCATCTAGTTGTCACATGTTTTAGAATCAAGTAATAAAAATAATAAATTTGGTAATGGTAGGGCACAAGAAACCAAGAATGCAAGACCTTGTCTAAACCACAATTATTCCATTGATATACCGATTCGACATACTAACTAACCAAGTGAGTGTCAATTGCTCTTCCCAGGCTTCTCATAGTTATAGAGAGAGCCGACCAACAAATAAGGTGAATTAGATAACTCACCTAGTTAACTCAATGACCATGTCATCAAACATTGCTACTAGGCTTCCTATAGTTATAGAAAAATGTAATAAGGATAGCTCATCTTCCCACTTAGTGACTCAGCTATCAATTTCTATTCCTAAGCTTCTCATGATTATAAAGAGAGCTAATCACAAATTGGATAATTTTAGGTCCCTTAGTCTCTAAATTAACTTAAGAGGAAAGGGGTGAATTGGGTTTATAAAAATTTCTTGCTTCAACCCTAGTTATTTAAAGTCTCTTTGTTCAAATGATTTGCTATTGAATGTATATAACAAAATGCAAAGCACAAATAGACAAATCAATAACAAGCAACACACACAATTTATAGTGGTTAGGGTCAGCTTCCCTACTCAATTCTTCCAAAAGCACACCCCTTGTATCTTGATTTCCACTATCACTATAACGGAATATAACTAGTGCACCTAGTTTTAGTATAATTGGATAGTTTTAATAACAAACAAAAATTGATTAAGTTAAATACTAATGAAAGTTTGTCTGAAAATTTGTCAAGTTCCTAGAATGCAGAAACAAATTACGAATTGCAGAAGCTGTAGACTAGACACAATCTGAAAGAAATATGCTCATCGTTCCATATTGTTTTAGATAAATTCCACATGTCTATGCCATTTTCAAACAATGAAATGTGAAATCCAAATGCTAAAAGATTAATGCAAGCTTCAGACATGATGCAGAGATTTTCCAAGGCACAAAAACAAAAATAATTCCATCTAAAATACCAAACAGTTCTAAAAATTTATTTTGGACGTAATCTTGTTCCTAAGCTTAGAATGAAAGAGCATATAAATTTGTTTGAAACATATCTTAAACAATGCATTGACAAAGGCCAACTTCGGACACTACTTAAAGTCATTCCTAGACTTATTTGATGAAGTTTGGATAAAGAGCAAGCTTCAGACAAAGCTTCAACAATGTCACAATGGTTCAGACATTAAGAAAAGCTAACTTTGGACATATTAAATCATTTCACACAAAGCCATTTCATCCGTCTCTCTAATTATGTTCAAAATTTTAACTTCAAACAAATCCCAAGCAAGCAACTCTGTTTGAAATAAACCAAAGGGAGAGCCTCTGTCCGAAATCTTTACTTAAGATACAACAACTTCATCCCAAGCAACTGACAATAATCGCTAGTAGCTATTTTCACAGTCTAAAATTCTACCATTTTTGGAAGCACGCCATTGCAAGTTATTATAGTTGTTTTACTTAACCAAAAATGGTGCATTTTATTAGGAGAAGCTTCAAACATTCTTTTGCATTCAATGAAGCTAACCTACCTTCAACGATTAGAATTCAAAGTTGGATATAAAGAAAAGAAAAGTTGAAATGAGGATCAAGATTTTCAACCATTGCATTTCATTAGGATTAACCTTCATTCCCAACTTACAAAAAGAGCAACTCAAAGACTTCGTACTACAATCTTCTGCAATCTCTATCAAAGACGTCCAACTACCTTTGGGAAGAACCATCGTTTCTGCAATCAAAGTTTTGAAAGTCCTTCCCCTGTACTTATAAAGAAGCACTCTATGAAGTGTATTTAATCTTTTCCATTTTATTTTTATGACTGCCTTGAGTTGGTATTGGAGACCGAACTCAAGAAGAGCATTCGTAACAACTAGATGTGTCTCGCAGTTAGTTTGCTAAGTATTGTATTCATGTCCTCTGGAGCTGGAATCCAATAAAGTACAGTGGCACTAGAGTTTATGCCCTTTAGAGCTGAAATCTAGTAGAGTGTAATGACACTAGAGTTTACGCACCATTGAGTTGGAATCAAGAAAAGTACTAAGTGCACTAGTTGTATTTTTGCTACAGAGATAATGGAACCTAAGACACTAGAGGAGAGCATTCCTAGAAGAATGAAGTAGAGTAGTTGACTCGAACCACTATAAAAATACTCCATTCATTTATTGTTTGCTTGTATTTTCTTTTATTATATTGTTAGAGGGACTATAATCCTACAAAGGGTCAAAGTAGAACTTTTAATTACCCAATTCACTCCTCCCATCTTGGGTATTTGCTTGGCATATGGGATCAACAAGTGGTATCATAGTGGACTACATAAGTACTTGTAGAGATCTATATGGCAAATCCATCATCCTCTGCTCATATCTTTGCCGAAGGGTAATTCTCTACCTAGCCACCTCTATTTGATCAAACCAATTTCACTTATTAGAAGTTGAGGACGAAAAAATTTATCACGACCAACAATATGGAGTCTTGGAAGGCTATAGCTATAGGAATAACACTTCCTATAAATGAAATTGGTGTTTCGACCAAAGAGCAAACCACTAATGCACAAAAAATGCAAAAGTTATGAACCCATCATTTTATGGTTTATCTTTTACCAAGTTTGATAGAGTATTATCATGTACCACTACCAAAGATATTTGAGATAAGTTGGTGTATATTTATGAAGGTTCCTCTCAACTTAACGTGACTAGGAGGAACATGCTCATAGGAGAGCTAGAAAACTTCAGGATAAGAGATGGTGGGAGTATATTAGAAATGTATGCTTATTTTTCTAAAATTACTAATCCTTTAAAAGGTTTGGAAAAAGAAGTTTTTAATTTTGAGAAGGTGATAGAGATCCTAAGAGCACCGCTTGAGTTCTAGAACCAAAAGATCACTACTATAGAGGAGGCAAAGGATTCAAATGAGCTCAAGATTGATGACCTTATCAGCTTATTGATGTCTCATGAGCTTATCAAAAGTAAAAGGAAAGAGCCAGTCAAACAAAAGAAAATAATAGCTCTTAAAGAGGCAAAAGAAAGCAACACTGAATCAAAATTTCACATAGAAAATGAAGTGGCCATGCTGGCTAGAAAATTTAGAAAATTTATAAGAAGCAACAATTTTAGAAAATAGCCTAAATAAGGAGAGAAAAGAAGATTTGAAAGAAAAAGAAACTTACCTACATGCTACAAGTGCGGAGGAGTTGGACATATCATTGCAATGTGTCCTAATAAAGAAAGAGTGGATTTAAACAAGAAAGAAGAAAGAAAGGAAAAGAACAAAAAAGAAAAATAATTCAAGAGGCCATTAAGAAACCCAAGCAGAAGAATTTATGTGAATGATGAAGACTCCTCAAGCACCAGTTCAAGTGGAAGAGATGATAGTGAAGTGGGCAACTTGGTAAGAATCTACTGCATGGATCATGTAGAGAATGAATCCATAATCCAACTCTCCACCAAAGATCAATGCACAAATGAATTGACTATTGAGATGAGTTTTAAGCCTACCTTTGGAAATTCTTGGTTCATTGACAGTGGATACTCAAGACACATGACCAGGAATAAAAACATCTTTAAGAAGTTGAAGCCAATAAATGAAGGAATAATTGCATTTGGAAACAATGAAAAAGACTTCTTTAAGAGTATATGTAAAATTTATGGTTCAATACATGTATAGAAGATGTATTATATGTAGATGGACTTAAACACAACTTACTAAGTATTAACCAATTATATGACAAAGGTTATAGAGTTGGGTTTGGATCATTGACATGTAATATATTCAATGTAGATGATAGCTTATTTTCAATGGGAAGAGATATGGAAATATATATGTAGTTCATCTAGATGAAATTATAGGAAAATGCCTAATTACTGTTAATGATGGCTTATGGTTGTGGCACAAGAGAATGAGACACATTAATATGTCTAATATCAAATCTTTACGGATGAAAAATCTTGTAAATGATCTACCCAAGCTGAAAGATGAGAAGAATCAGATTTGTAAAGTTTGTCAGATGTCAAAACAAACCAAAGCATCATTTTCTCCAAAGAATAAAGTGAGACCACTAGAATTATTACACATGGATCTATTTGGACCATCAGATATTAATATCCTTAGAGGAAAAAGATATATGTGTGTCATAGTAGATGACTATTCTAGGTTCACATGGGTAATCTTATTAATTTCGGACAAATTTTGTTAAGCCATTCTTGATCGGATGATATTTCTTCATTCTGTTTTGTCTAACACTTCATCCCTTTTACCCAAAGTAGGTTTCGAACGAATTCACTGAATCATTATTTTGTCTGAAGCTCATCTTTGCATTTTTCATTTGTCCGAGATTTCTACCTTAAGCATTTGGATGAAGTTCCACTTCATTCTAGTTTGTTTGTGGCCGTATGCACTTGTCTAAGGCATCTATCTTAAAACTTCGGATGAACTTCTACTTCATGGTGCTTTTTTTGTGATTGATTTTTGATGATCTTCAAATTATGGACAAACATATTTTTGATTGCAACTTTGTTTTTTACTTTGTCCGAGTTGTCAATATGGCAGACTTTAGACAAGTCTTTCTACATGTTAAACTTCATTTGCACATTTTTATGCTTCTACAACCTATTTTTGCATTCTTAATTACTTGATGAATACTCATTAGTATAACTTAATTAAGTTTTGTTTATCATCAAAACCATGCATTCACACCAAAAATAAATTACTGGGCCCCCATGCCTCTCCACATGGACCTTCTTCCACATGGGAGGAAAACACCCCCCAACAAATCACCCCCTTTTTGAATATATGGAAGGGCTCCATAAAACTTGTTATGTCTTTGCATGTCATTAGCTTCTTACTGGTTATTGTATTTGTCATCATATTTGATCCATTATCATCAATATGAATTTCCTCAAAATCAGTGAGTATCACATATTCATTAGGTAGATACTTGTTAGAAGAATGATATTGTATTATATACCTTCTCAATTGAAGTTGTACTGGTGGTTTTGAATAGGCTTGCCCAACTTACTAATCTGGCATATTGTTAACTACAACATCACCATAGTGATCCTCCTATTCATCTCCCCCATTTTTAGCATGCACTATTTAGTCTTACTATCAAGCTTGGATCTCTCATCTTTAGGAATATGAACAAAAGCCCTATAGCCAAATACTTGTAAGTACTCATAAGAAATATTTTTTCTCTCCAAATCTTTTCTAGTATCTCATAACTTAAAGGAGTTAAAGGAGAAAAGTTAATTAAATCTACTGTAGTTCTCATTGCCTCACCCAAAAGGACTTTGATAATTTTAAATAAGAGAGCATATATTTGATTCTTTCACAAATTGTTCTCTTCATTCTTTCTGCTAATCCATTCTGTTTAGGTGTTTTAGGAACTATCTTCTCAAGCTTGATACCTTGTTCACTGCAATTTCTTTCAAAAGGACTTCTATACTCACGACCAGTATCTGCACAAATGTATGTAAACTGCTTTCAGTTTCTTTTTCAATACTGGCATGAAACTACATGAATCTATCTAACACCTCATCTTTAGATTTCAAAGCATAAGCCCACACCTTTCTAGAATGGTCATCAATAAAAGTAATAAAATATATAGCACCACCAAGAGTTCTATCACTAATAGAGTAAACATCAATATGAACTAAATCAAGAATATCATTACTTCTATATTGAGGAGATCTATGAAATAAAACTTTACACTGTTTTCCAGCTAAACAACTAATGCAGGGTTTCAATAACATACTTTTACGCAAAAGTTGCTTCTTAGCAAGAATCTTAACTCTCTTTTTGCTCATATGACCGAGTCATTTATGTCATAGCTTTGAGGAGAATTCATACTCAACTGCATTCACTTCTCCCTTATTAACTTTGCATAAGTTCTGTAAAGTGTGTCAGTTTTCTTTCCTTTAGCCAGAATGAGAGATCTTTTTGTCAGTTTATATCTACCACCACTAAAGTCATGATGATACCCATCATTGTCTAATGTCTTGCAGAAATCAAATTAAAATATAATTCTGGAATATGCTTGACATTTTTCAATAACAATTTGCATCCCATATCAGTTTCTAGCCAAACATCATTGATGCCACTAATCTTGCATTTACCATCATTTTTCATCTTTACATAACCATGATTACCACTAGTGTAAGATGATAAGAACTCTCTATATGGAGTTACATGTGAAGAAGCTGCAGAAGACACATCATTGGCTAGACAACTAATATCACGAGTAATAACCATATCATCTTCGAGGACAACTACTACTTTCTCTTTCTCTTCATTTTCCTTTTCTTTAGTTTTCTTCTTATCATCTTCATTTATTTTTAACTTTCTGCATTCTTTGATCATATGTTCCAGCTTTCCATAGTACCTGCATGTAAGATCCCACATCACCTGAGTGAGGGAGGGAGTCCTGGGCTAAATATGTGATGCTTGGTTGCAAAGGTGTCACCTGTTTTGGGGCGGGCGGCGAGACAGGCCTGGAGGGGCGTGGCCCCAGAAGTGATAAATCCGTGAGGTCGATAAGGTTCCTTTTAAGGATGCACTGGGTAAAGCGGACAATATGCACTTTAGTGCAGGTAGTTATAGTTGGTATCAGAGCTGACTTTCAATAGTTTATGGGGGTGTATGACATGAGGACATGATAGCCCTAAGGAGGGGTGGATGTGAGATTCCACATTGCCTAAGTGAGGGAGGGAGTCCTGGGCTAAATATGTGAGGCTCTATTGCAAAGGTGCCCCCTACTTTGGGGCGGGGGGCACGATGGGCTTGGAGGGATGTGGCCCCTGAAGGAATAAGTTTGTGAAGCCAGTGAGGTTCCTGCTAAAGATATACTAGGCAAAGTGGCTTTATTCTACTTCTTGACTTTGATCTCCCATTGTTGTTGTAGTGATAATACCAGTTCTTACTTCTCCCCCACTTTTCTGTAATAAGTGCCTCTAAATGAGAGGATGTGCCTTGCTCCCTCTTTAATGCCTCTTCATTGAACATGTTTTATTTTACCATATTCATAGTCATGACACTATTAAGAGCAAAATTACTGAGAGATACCACCAAGGTTTTCCAACTGTCTGGCAAAGAAATAAATAAAAATAATGCTTGCACTTCATTATCAAAATTAATTTTCATACTAGATAACTCATTCAATGCTTCTTGGGAGTTACTGAGATTTTCTATAATATTTTGTCAATCTCTGTACTTCATGTTCATAAGCTTTCCAATTAGAAAGACTTTATTCTGTGTTCACTTATGTTCATAAAGATATTCTATTTTTTTCAGAGCTTGTAATCATTAGCTTCCTTTGAAATATGATGAAAAATACTTTGATCAACCTGTTGTCTAATATGCCTAATGGCTCTTCTGGTCAACTAGTCCTAGTCATCATCAGTTTTATCAGTTGGTTTCATCCTTTTCAATTTAATGGGTTGATAAAGCTCTTTGCAATATAAAATATCTATCATCCTTATTTTCCATATAGAATAATTTGATGCCGTGAGTTTGAGTAATGAGAATGAAGTTTCTTCCATTTAATCCACATAAGAAATCACGGAATAACGAACCAAATTTCTGATACCACTTGTTGGGATAAATTATCCCTCTCTGTGTAAATTAAATAGACAATCATAAATCTAATCAACATAATTCAATCACCCAAATAATCAAACTTACAAACCCATAATTATTTTTACGTGAAAAACCCTCAATGTGAAGTAAAAAACCGTAGGACCTAGTTCAGTCATAAACTTCCACTTGAAATAATGCGATCACAAGATATATTCTTCTCTAGTAAAAACTAGAGGATTCCAACATCACCACAAGGATGATCTTAACAAATCAATAAAAAATAATAAGGATAGATCTGGCCAAACAGAACTAAAAACTGAATCAAAAGAGGTTAAAAATATCTCTCCCAAATCATTTGCTTGATGGCTTAAAGGATGCAACAATCATCGAACTCTTTCTCTGATTTTAGAAGCTTGGAGAAAAAAAACATAAAAAACTAGAAGCCATCAAACCAACCCTAAAGTTGCCACACACCTCTTTTCAAAGGACTTCTATTTTTAGGTGATATGTAAAAAGGTTTCCAACCCAATTACCCACATGCCTCTCCAAGTGGATTTGTCTCCACATGGGAGTAAAACACTGCCCAACAAAAAAGAAGAAGAAGAGAGAATTAGAGAAGGGAGAGGGTTTGGAGAAGGGGACTAAGAAAGGAACACTCATAGAAAAGAAGTTTAAAGAGCCTTCGTGTGTTGCCAATTTTGGTAACTAGAATGATTCTAGATTATTTTTGTCTGATTGGATCTTGCTAGAAATGAATGTATTGACTAGATCATTAAAATCGATGCATTAGATGTTTGGGTGCATTAATCAGATTAAAGGTATTAATACACTAGATTTATTTTAAAATGCATCGATTGGATTGTTATGATTGATGCGTTAGAATGGTTTGTTTGAAGTGATTCCTCATATTTCATAAAAAAATAATAAATCCATGTAAATTAGATTTTTGGACACCATGTTTTTCGTTGGTAAATATGGATTAAATTTACGGATGTTAGAATAGATTTTTCAAATATAGCAGGAAAGTTGGTATTTTAAACATCTTAGAATCCATGGAGTTGGGCGGCATCAGTATTGCTAGACTTTTATTTCACACGGACGCTGTAAATACTGATGAGTGATGACTAGTCATGGAGAATACAATTCCAACAGGTGTTTTGTTAGAGGCTTTGGATATTTAATAGAATAGGATGCATGGAACGCATCAGATTTAATTGAGATGGATGTATGAGTTTCATATTCACATATGCATTTGAATTGATGGAAGTTTTATAATGTTGAAATTGAAACAAAATGCATGAGATCTACATTAAATTATATGCATGGGATGTTACTGGAATGCATGATTTTTTACGCTGCTTAAGAGCATTAGAATTTTAATTGAATGCTTGTATTATCATGGCATGAGAGTTTTAGACTATTAATAGCATAGTAACACTCTAAATTTTGTTGGACAGTTGCTGCCCATTAATCCAATAGATATGATGAATTTTTATTATTTGATTAGAATGCATGGCATTCGTGTCAACTTAGATACACTAGATTTTTATTGAATGCATGTGTTAAATTAGAGGCATTGGATTTTAATGGAACGCAAGGATTTTCATAGCGTTAGCTTTTTGGCATTTTAATGCTTTGGAATTCCTGTTGCAGTTTCCATTTGGATTTCTTATTTGGAAATCAGATATTATTATTATTATTATTTGGAATCACAATGGATATTAGCATGGCTTGGGGTTTTCATCACTGGAATGGAATCTAGATAGAGGAAAAACCATGCTAGAATAATCTAGCCATTGAAGTGGGTTTGATGGTTGAAATTTCATGAAAAATCCCATTAGGAATTTCCATCCAAAAAATATTGGTTCGTATGTTAGAAAATCCAGCCGTAGATGTGAGCTAGAGGGCCAGAAAAGTCAGCTTAGTTTGTAGAACATATATCGCTGGAAAAAAAAAAAACCATCATATTGTTTTCGCGCACAACCCGTGTGTGGGCTGATGGCCAAATTTTTGGAGGGTTGTTTCTAGATCTCAAGTTCTCTGATTTGAATGATTAGTTAATTTTAGAGTTTCTGAATGCTCTGGACTCATCGAACAGGCCAGATGGTTCAGACTGTGGCCAGATTATAAGGTTTCAGTGGACAGCAACCTAATGGTGTGGATTCAATGTCATAGATTGTGTTTTGGGTTCCACTGCGGTACCTAGAGTATGATCTAAATATTTATCTTATTAGAGTTCGAGGAAAGTGAGTCAGATCATCAGAAACTTGATGATTAGAGTATAGATGCAAACTTTAGATGCTGTTATAAGCTTTTAAATTTTGTCATTTACATTAGATGGAATTTTGAATATTATATGATGAGGGGAACTAAATGACACAGGAAAAAGATTCCATATTTAGCGAGTTTTGTGCTTATTTTCCTATTTCCTTTCTATAGATCGTCCTTCTTTGTAAACAGTGACAGGTAGATGATAATGGAGGTAGAAAAGAGAATTATTAGTTTATATTTTGCTATTTGATATTTCTTATGTATAAATAAAATTTACAAGTCGAATGTACCTTGCACTTGAATGAGAATAAATGTCATAAACATAGAAATTTTACTTTCCATGTATTTATTTTTATTGTTTGTTTGCTTATGTTTTGCCGCCATGTTAAGTCATTCGAGTATAGTAGATATGGGGAAAACCTACCTTGCCACTAGTGGTGTGGTATTGCCATTCTAGGGTAGGTTGTTACAGTATTTATTCCTGCTTTTGAGCCTAGAAGAGGAGAGCAAATATGTCTTGAGAAATTGGCATACATTGTAGACCCTTGAACTGTGGATTTTGTATTAGATTTCATTAATTATTTAATTTTCTGCCCTCCTCTGAATGCCTGCCCTACACAGAATTTTAATACAAGTAGATAACTCATTTCCTATCAACCCATCATCATGCTAAACGAAGCTGCTGTTCATTTTCTTCTACCTAAGTAAACAACTTATCACATTCAGAGACTAGGATTAAATGGACCACCGGTGACCTAAATTGCGATTTATTGCAAACAAAGGATTCTGAAATGTTTCAAAGACTTGTAGGATGACAAATATATCTGACTATTATAAGAATATACGTAACTTATTTAGTTGTTTGTTTTGTTTGCTAGTTCAATTCATTCATTCTCCCATAGTAGCGTGGATATAAAATGCATTTATATACTGCGACTAAAAATCATGTCCATTGAAAGAAATATAAATGAAAACGAATGGACGAACTGAAATTATGTAATATGTAGATGCAGACTTGGAAAGAAAAAATAAATCCTAACAGATAGGAAGTCAATTATTAATTATTACGTATTCGTTGGTGGAAACATTATCATTTAAAAAATGAAAGAAGCAAAAATTTTGTTTAATGAACGAAGTATTAAAATGGAGTTTAGAGTCATAGCAAT
>JAYJMB010043464.1:10347-31607 GCA_036873735.1 Pouteria campechiana
AACCTACTTCTTCAAATACACAATCCATCTTTGATGTTGCGTATAAAGTTAGCTAGCATTGGGCCTCTCAATCTCAGAATTGATTAAGTCTTTCATACCTAATCTAAGCTTAGCTAAAGGGCCTTTTGAGATGGACCACGCCCAGCAACCTCATTTGGTGGTTGGTGGATTGCCAAATCCATTATTATTAATTCTAACGACATAATATCTGCATTACCATTTTCGCTTGTGTTTTTGGACGAGGAAAGGGGATAGATTTTCTTTTCCACTTTTTCCTCACCCTTCTTATTTTTTTGGCGTATAACAAACTTAGCAACCATATATTTTTATTGTGGTTCACATTTTCAAATATTACATATAATCTTTTTATTTTAAAAAATTTATTTATTTTTTCTCTATTTATTTTATTTTCAATCACTGTATATTTCTTATTATAATATTATTATTTTTTAGATCAAGTTTTTCATATTCCATTTTGTCATCTCTTCCCAAGGGTGCAACTCGAATCAGTATGAGTCAATTTTTGGTTATCATATCCTAAACCTATTTATAAAAATCCTAACCTATCTTATATTTAAGTAGGTTTGATTTTAGGTCGATCACACCCCACCTTTTTTAAGATTAGAAAGGTTTAGTTTCAAGTTAAAGTCGGTTATTTTAAATTTTAATTTAATAAACTATCAACTAGTTGTATAATCCTAACTATATATAATCTAAGAATGAAAAGAAAATATTCTTCTAAAGTAAAAGAAACGTGCCATAAAATATAAAATAAAAATAAATTATAAATTATGAATTATTTTTATAAAAAAATATTAACAAAAAATATAAAAGTTTGAACTTGAACCATATGCTTACTAGCTTCACATCTACAAGATATCGTAATTATATCTAGTCTTGGACTCATGGTAAGGCTAAAGTTTGAAGGTGGAGATAATTAATAACTTACTAAAGTACGAGAGTAGAGAAAAAGTGTTTGATTACATGAATAAATTTCTATATTACTTATAATTGTGTCATTTTTTTGACACTTTAAAATAACCACCACAGATCCTTTCCACAAAGATTCAAATATACAATTCTATCAATCATGTATATAAATTTTTTATGATCTTAAACAATATCAACATAGATGTATGAAACAAAATGAGTTTTAATATTTTGTATACAACCTGTCAATTGATATAATAAGATTGTTTGAGTCATCTTTAAACTTTAAAGCATAAATGTATAAACTATGTAATAATATGAAATATATGTACAATCATACAAATAATTCAAGTTATGTTAACTTATTAAATTTTTTAGTATTATTTTTTTAATAATTCACATGGGTCAGCTAGGTTGGAGTACTCAATGCCTTAAGCCAAAATTTATCCTAAAAAGGAATACAAGTAAAAAAGGTGAAACCAAACCTGACAAAAAATAAATCAATTTTGGTTTGCTCGGGCTTAAATTAGCATTCTACAAATTCAATCCCATACTCATCCTCGAGATAAAAGCACGCGTCACAATCAATTTTTAGATCATTACATATTCCAGTCCTCCTTATCAAGCCGAAGCATGTATGATCCTCGCCATTCTAATCACACGATTATTCTTCCCAATCCATTTTATTTTCTTTTTCTTTTCTTTTCTTTTTTTTTTCCGCCTCGGCTTAGGAGGTATCACGTGAAGCACGCGTTACATGTCGAGCGTGCAGAAGATATGACATTTTTGACCCACGGGTTCCATAAAGAAAATCCAATCTCTTTATTTAAATTTCAAAATCAATATTTAGACGCGAAAAATTAAGGAGCAGTCCAATAAAATACAACAGAGAGAGAGGAACAAATTGCCAAATGGACACGTGCTAATGCTAAATTGTCGGCTGATGTACACAAACCAGCTGTTTAGTCAACTTTTAGATGCTTGAAAGTAATCCATCCATCCACTCCCTTGATCAATCTGGGCTGCTCAGGTAAGTAGTCAATGGTCGGCCGATCGCTGGTTCCATCGTAGATAACCAGCGATGACCTCTGTACCCCGTAGAACTGTTCTGGGAGATTCTCAGAAGCTCGCGGCTTCTCCGCATCCGAAAGGCGTTCAAGATTCATTAGTTATTCGGTCCAATACGAAAGCTTCGCGGAACAACATGTGATGTGACCGGATGTCGTTGGAACAAAACTCTTCTTATATATATATATATATCTATATATATATTATCAATATTTATATATTTTTAAGACCGCGATCCACCGACTGCTTTTCATCCGCAAGCAAACCGCTGCAAACGTGGCACGGAGGTAGCTACGTTCCACGTACTTTCTGGTGCCATCCCTTCAGACCGACCTCGCCTGCCCCTGGAAGGATAAATATCCGAGTATGGCTCCCTTCAGACCGACGTCATCTCGATCTCACCCTTTGGATTGCCTTCCGCCACTTCACAAACCCATACGGAAGGATCATGCAGACAGCAACCCACCAGACGTGCACGCCATCTAGTACTGACAAGCCTATTTGTACGCCGGTGAACAATTCAAAATGATTTGAACCGTTGGATTTTAATTTCTCCGTTTTATCAACCCAATTGTTAATAGATGAGTTGTAAGCTTGCACTGTTTTTTTTTTAACCAAGCATGAATATCGACATATTGTGGGTCCCACGTTTGTGGATTGGCTCGATCGATGGGGTTCCCCATTGCGGTCCAAGTTCCAGTAGCGATCCTGCATTTCCACATTCCCCAGAAGCAGCCGCCGCGGTCCCACCTCCTTATCCAAAAAATTGACTTGAATTGTTGTGCGTTCAACACCATTTTTTTCACCGCATGGGCAAAAAAGCAACCACGATCTTTTAATTCCATCAACCTACAATCTTCCTGTTGCGAACACATCATGAAAATGACATGTTTTTGGTAATGAGATCAATTGGCATTAGAACCGTATCTCTTTGATGCTTGCTATGAGTGGGACATCCAAGAAGTTCATTAATACTCCCCCTTTTTTCACCTTGATCATAAACCGGTGGCCGATTTATTGGATGGTTCACCACTTTTTGAGAGCGAAACTGGCAGATGCGCCTCTGGAGTTGACCGAACGCTTAATGGCACCTAACGCACAGCGGATACCAACCTTCTGAGACGCTTCGCTGCGTAGGAATTTCCCGTATTTGATTTGCAGCATATAATAAACAGCCACGCTCCAACGTCACACATCTTATCGGTGTAAAGTACATATCGTTAAAATTAAAAAAGACGAGTGTGAGTGAAACATTTTATATGATTTCTTCCACGTTAGACCGCAAAACGTTAATCTTAACCACACAATGGATGGACATCAAAATGTATTTCTAAATTCGCTTCAATTTGTGCTTTTGACACATCATCAATGGCTATCCGTGCATCAATGTCAGGCCAGAGTCGAACGACTCACCACCATCACAATCCCCCGGAGAAGGGAATTCCGTCTGATGGCATTGCAAAAGGCGCGAAAAAAAAGTGAGGTGGATGATTGCGCGAAATCACTTCACGCCACGTAACCATGACGCCGTAATTCTACGTCACCATCCGCTGGTTATAAAGACCCCCTTCAGCCGTTGGTCCATCCGTTCCTCGAATAGTTCCGCTTGTACGAATTCCCCCACCGAAAAAACATGGCGAAAAATCTCAACTCAGATCCAGCGGCGGAGAATGACAGCAGCCTTGTCCTCAGGCGGATCCAACGGCTCTCCCTGCACTTTGCCTCGCCCCGATCCGCCGGCGAAGAGGAGCAGCTGGCGATGTTAACGTGCTCCAAGGGGAGGAAGCTGGAAGTGAGCACCTCCATCCTGTCGAATTACATGAGGGGAAAGCACAGGGAAATCCAGGAGAGGATTTTCAGCTTCTTCGAATCGCGGCCGGAACTCCAGACGCCGATAGAGATCTCCAAGGACGAGCACAGGGTTCTGTGCATGAGGCAGCTGCTGGCGGTGGTCCGGGAGGCGGGGATTCGGCCTCTCAGGTACGCCATCGACGACCCCGCCCAGTACTTTGCGATCATGGAAGCGGTGGGGAGCATCGACATGTCCCTCGGCATCAAGATGGGGGTGCAGTACAGGTGTAATTTTCGCTTTCTCTTGGTGGTTGATTCTTATTTTTTCATAGTTCCCGGTAGGGAGTAGGAAGAAAGATTGGGGAACTGAGTATTTTACTTAATTTCATGATCTGGTTGCGTGCTTGTTTTGCTGAGATATCTCATTCACATTGGATGGGTGCGTTGTCTTGAGTTGTGTGAAAGGATGAAATTGAATAATTTTACTAGTTTGTTTGAAATCCAATGTGGATTCATTGGTTCCTACAACTCTGAGGTTCGATTCGCAATATGATTGGCAGTTGGCTTCTGTGCTTACTTGGAATGTGGAAGTCCATGGCTTTTTGGTTTCGGTGATAGGATGGAGACCTGATGGGATTTGTTTCAGTGGGGATTTGTTCTTCACTGTACCAATCACAGTGAAGATGATAATTAATGTTGCATCTTTCAAGGTGTTGAACCTTGAGGTGGATTTTATTGTGATAAAAGTCATAGAAAATTGATTTTCAGGATTTGTTTTTCATTGTGCCAATCACAGTGAAGATGATAATTAATTCTAACTGGTTGCATCTATCAAGCTGGTGAATCTTGAGGTGGAATTTGTTGTGATGTAACTTGTTGTGATGTAACTCATAGAAATTGGTCTTCATGCATTAACCACATCATTGTCTTTTGTTACCGATTTTGGTTGATGTTTCTTTTTTACATGGAAATACTTTAAAACTCGATTGATCCTTGATGTGAATGCATGTTTCAGAAGTCAAAATGGATTGATATGAACGGTAAAATTGCATGGGTCTATTGGAGTTTGATCCCTTTGATTGCCAAGAATCTAGGATCCTCAAATAGTGCTTTGACAGTTCAGCTGCCATAGCATACGTACTGCATCCCTCACCACTCAACTCTGTTATACTAGATTGCCAAGGTAGTGAGAATGTAGCTATTCCTGCCTTCTATACGTAAATACAAGTGTTGTTTTTTTAATACCTAATGCACTAAATATTCATTCTGGCATCTTATCAGATTGCATAATATTTGTATTTATGTGTATCGTCTTTCAAAACTTTCAGGCCATCCAAGAATTGCCAGTTGGCAGCTGGTGAAAGCACAGCTCTGAGATTACAGGGCCATAGATTCCTGTTGAGATTAGAATTGTAGCATTTCTACCCAAAAGAAAAAGAGAGACAAATGCATCTAGATTTCAGATAACAGAAATCAGCTTTAGGAGGTACTGAGTAGCACCTATGTAAAATTGTCAATGGTATCATGCCATATGACATAATCATACAATGATTTTTCTTTCATGACACTGTGAGGGTCATAATATGGCAACTGGAGAACACAATTAATTCTATATGATGATTGTGAGGTGATTTAATTCATCATCTTTGTTCGTTGTGATGTCATTAGGGAAGGGGTTGATTATATGAAAGATGGATAGCAATATTAGAATCATGTGACAGTGTGTTAACACACTTTAGCATCTTCATCTGTTATCATGCCAGCAAATGAATTCCATTGTTGATTATCTTGCTCTCTTAGAACTCAACCTACATTATATTTGCAGAGTTTTTTCAATTATGTAGTACAACGTGACTATCCTTTCTCATTCCATCCTCTCTGGTTTTCCACACCTGGTTTGATCTCATTTGGTTTTGAAAACCTCATGAAGCAGTATCAGTCAGTCATAAAATGACCAAGCATAGCCTAGTATGCAAACACAAACTGGAGAAGTGACAACCATGTCCAACTGCCCCTCACACTGCCTCTCTTCCCTATTCTTCCTCTTTCAATCTCATGTCTTGAAAAAGTTATTGCCCAACTGGCCTTGATTTTTACATTATCAGAAGTCTTACCAAAACTGAACTACTAATAGCTGTTGCGGTGAGGGGTACATGTATGGGCACTGCATGCCAACTTACTCTTGACTGATCACCTAGGATATTTTTGTTCTAAAGACTAATTTGGATCTACCAATGTCACCATTTTTATTTCATTTGAATTCGTGCATTCAGAATTAAATGTTGTTGTGGTGGTGACTTAATCTGAATTACTTTTCATGCAGTCTCTGGGGAGGCTCAGTGATCAACTTGGGAACTAAGAAACATAGAGACAAGTATTTCGACAAAATTGACAATCTGGAGTATCCTGGTTGTTTTGCCATGACAGAACTCCATCATGGTATGCTCTTTCCCAACCCTGGTCTTGCTAATTCTTAGAGCTAGAGCTACCTGCTTTATTATTTCAATGTCTCAAGTCATCACAAGCACCTCACGTCTATTTTGGTTTTGGCACAATTGCATAATTTTGGTTAGAAAATAAATTTTCTCTACTGTGCTGACTGACTTTGATCTCTTTGGAATGAAGGCTCAAATGTTCAAGGCCTGCAAACAACTGCCACCTTTGACCCTATCAATGATGAGTTCATAATTGACACTCCAAATGATGGTGCCATTAAATGGTGGATAGGCAATGCAGCAGTTCATGGAAAGTTTGCAACAGTTTTTGCCAGGTTGATTTTGCCAACTCACCGGACAAAGGAAGGTGCCGATATGGGTGTCCATGCCTTCATTGTACCAATAAGAGACTTGGAGACCCATCACACGCTTCCTGGGATTGAAATTCATGATTGTGGCCACAAGGTTGGCCTTAATGGAGTTGATAATGGTGCGTTGAGGTTTCGTTCTGTGAGGGTTCCTCGGGATAATCTGCTCAATCGATTTGGAGATGTTTCACGTGATGGAAAATATTCAAGCAGTTTGCCAACTATCAATAAAAGATTTGCTGCCACCCTGGGTGAGCTAGTTGGAGGAAGGGTTGGTTTAGCATATTGTTCGGCTAGTGTCCTGAAGGTTGCTGTCACCATTGCCGTCCGGTATTCTCTACTTCGCCAGCAATTCGGTCCTCCCAAGCAGGCTGAGATTAGCATCCTTGATTACCAATCTCAACAGCACAAGCTTATGCCCATGCTTGCATCAACTTATGGCTTTCATTTTGCAACTTCATATTTGGTAGAGAAGTATTCCGAAATGAAGAAGTCCCATGATGATCAGGTTGTTGCAGATGTGCATTCTCTGTCTGCTGGGCTCAAGGCTTATGTGTCATCATATACTGCAAGGTCATTGAGTACTTGTCGAGAAGCTTGTGGAGGTCATGGTTATGCTGCTGTTAACCGATTTGGCATTTTGCGTAATGATCATGACATATTTCAGACATTTGAAGGAGACAACACGGTCTTATTGCAGCAGGTAATGCCCACCTCTGCCTCTTGATCCTCTTTATCTGAGGCTTGGCTGTTGATGCATGGATAAGCCTGCCCCTACATTCAGCAACTCTTTCCTATCATATACAACCCATTTAGGACCGTGAACTGTCAGGCACAGTTACTATGTCAGCTGTCTCCCCAGCCTGAACATGTTCTATGGCTACCCTAAGTAGTTTTCAGATCCTGTCAATCGATTGATAATTAAATTTTGGTCCATCATGCAGGTTGCAGCTGATCTCTTGAAGCAATACAAAGAAAAATTCCAAGGAGGACCCATCACGGTCACATGGAACTATTTGAGACAGTCAATGGGTTCATATCTGTCACAACCAAATCCAGTAACTGCCCGCTGGGAAGGAGAAGCCCATCTGCGAGATCCTAACTTCCAGCTAGATGCCTTCAGGGTGGGTGTTCTCCAAAACTTGTTAGAATATCATTATTCTGGTATCATATTGCTGAGTATAATTTTCATGCGAACAGTACCGAACATCTCGTTTGCTTCAAAGCGTCGCTGTACGCCTCCAAAAGCACACAAAGAATCTTGGTGGCTTCGGTGCATGGAATAGATGCTTAAATCATATCCTAACACTTGCAGAATCTCATATTGAATCAGTAATCCTTGCTAAGTTCATTGAGGCTGTGCAGAGGTATGTGCCCTACTTAGTTCTTTTTCTCTCCTCTTTTCTTTGGTATGATTTTAATGTATGTTTACTTGCTTTCTGTAACAGCTGTCCTGACAAGAACACACGAGCCATTTTGAAGCTTGTGTGCGACCTTTATGCCTTGGATCGGATCTGGAAGGATATCGGCACCTATCGAAATGTAGATTATGTGGCTCCTAACAAAGCTAAGGTACTGCATGGCGGTTAAAGATTCACAGCATAAAATCATGAATGGGTTTGCTTTTATAGATGGTTTTTCATTCTCTTGCTGTGTTCCTGTATAGGCAATACACAAACTGACGGAGTACCTGAGTTTCCAAGTGAAGAATGTTGCAAACGAACTTGTAGATGCATTCGACTTTCCAGACACCGTCATTAAGGCGCCTCTTGGCCTCAAGTCGGCAGCGTACGGTCAATACACACAGTATATTGGATTCTAGCGTCGCAGGGAGCGGGCTTCCAGCTGATGCTTACATTAGCCAGACGCTAGAAGGCAGAGCAGGAGTCTTGAAGTCACTTCCACGTTTGCTGTGTATAAACAAGACCGATGAGGATTTTCGTAGCTGGGAGAATTAAGTAGGTCACAAAATGACAACGAGACTACAAATTTCTGTTAAAAAAACCATGAAGTTACACATTCATTAATGAAGAAACTTTATGCGATTTTCGCTGGTGGATTAGTTGACATTGTTTATGCATACTAGATCATTCATTGATTATGGTTGCATTCATCCATTACTAGTGACCAGTTAATTTTTGAAGGCAGAATAGTGTAAATTTAGGGAGAGCGATCATGTAATCCAACGATAAAAAAACACAAGGCTTTCTGTCGAGTTGGGGCCTTGGGGGTGGAGGCATGCACACACTGTTGAACATGGTGTCTTTTATACGATGCTAAAAGACAACCTCCTGGTAGCAACTATGTTGGCATGTCGCATGGGGAAAGCAAAATCCCATAACCGCCAGGCCCTTGTTATTTGATAAAACGACAGAATTTTTACAGTAAAAATGAAAAATATCAGATGACTATTAATCCAGCATTTGGGAAAATTTCTTGCACGGTCAGGTCAGAAACCCTGGAATCTCAGAAACTGCTTTCAGGGCCCAAATATTTTACAAACAGCCCTTCGCTCTCTTGTACTACCAACTTATCAAAGGCCTCAAATTCTCATCCAGCCATTTCTATACGCAACCCGGGCTGCCTCACTTGCCTGCCGAACATCCTCATACAGTTTCAGTGATGCCTCTGCAAACTTGGTCAACCTATCGAATGCCCGGGTCAAGCTTGCCTGGAAGCTGCTCAAGTTTGAATGTCTGTCACCTCTTTCCAAATCGTCTCCCCTCTCTGGTTCGCAGTTGCCGGCCAGATCATTCGGCTTTTCTTTATTTTCTTCCTCTGCCAGCTGGTTCATTTGTTCATCTACCTGCTGCCCAAATGAACCATGTAAATCTGACACAATATCTTTGATGGTGTGGGAGAAATCTTTGTATGGTAGAGCCTTGATTCCAGCTGACCAATCACGGCAGAGAACAAATATTGGTGGTGCCCGAACTTGGCGAGGAGAGAAGGCCACCCTCCTTCCTCGTGACTTTTCTTGGGGCTGTAAGATGCAATTCTGAAGCCAGCCATTAAGAGCTTCGACATAGGATGTCTGGGCATTTATCCAGTCCACAAAGCTAGAACCAAAGGTCGCCAGTTCATGCTGAAGATGGACTACAACCTGCCTGTGGGCCTCACTCCGGGATGTTGTTGAACTTTTTGCATGGTACGCTAAGGTGATGGTGATGTGCTGAGTATGGTGGCATTCAAGCATTACTTTCCACATCCGGATCAACCTGTGCAGAGGACCAGCAGTAATGAATCATAATTCTATAACTGTATGTTTGAATTTGCAGTTGGATGGAAAACATGAAAAGTATGTTCTCAAAGCATCCCCTTCAAGGAGAAGTCTTTCCTCTGAATCAAATTTATATTCTATAAATCTATTCAATGTAGATTTGTGCAATTTTCAAATGCAATGAGTGGAGAGAGATCCTGGTAGTGGTAGGTGCCACGTCCGTCCACTGGAATATGCATTACAGCTTATTTCCTGCCAAATCAATTGGAATTTGCAGAGAATTGGGGCAAATTAAAATACACTGAATAAGAACTAAGCACTTAAAGTGGCCTACAAGACAGATACTTACCCTTGTACCAACTCTAGAAGTTGTGGCTGCAATTCATCATCCCTCAACATTTCAATTCTCTTTGCTATGGAATCAACTGCATGAATAGCTACTTTCACACGTGAATACAGATCCTTCACAAGAGCCCGAGTTTTGTCAATCACCTGCATACTCATATCCCTAGCAAATTGATGCCTTAGCAGACTACATTTCCGATCATAGGCTTTCCAAATTGATTCACTGGCCTGCAGAAGTCAAAGAATAGAGTACAGCCTTGATTAGGGCCTATTTCAAGAGTGACTATTGCCTATTTCAGGAGCAAATACATAAGCAGAAACAGGTCCAAATGAAGTAACAGAAAAAGAGCAAAGCAAAATGAACATACTTGAAAGCAATACCATCTAAGCTGGAAAAGAATCACAAGAGAACACTTCTAAACTGGCATCATGACTCATCCATCCTTGTATTATCATTGTCAGAGCTCTGCGCTTGGCAATGAAGTATGCTTTCAAATGGTAAATTGCTAATACTTGTCAGAAGTTTGTTCACAGGACATCAATTTCCCCCTCTTAACACCATAAAGCACAAGAGGTCATGGAGGCATTGGTCAGACATTAGTGATTTCCATCCATCATTTCTCGTTATGGTTTAGCCATTCCATGTAAAAATCCTATTTAATTAAGTTGTACATTTTTCTAAAATAATTAAGGTGAACTAAATGTGAACCCCGTTAACAGATTCCACAACATAAACATTTTATTTATGCTGACGATTACAATGGGCTTCAAACTAGGAAATATGCTAGGAAGTACATAAATTCAATATACAAACAGGATAAAAATGATGCAGTGAGGAAGAGTGATGGGAGGTCTAATACCTTTACTTCATCATAAAGTTTTCTTTCCCACGCATACAGCCTCTCCAAAGTAGATGAATGCCTCCCAGAAATCATGCAGCATTCTTCAACAAAATCACTGCCACTGTCATCGATGTCATCTCGAGATAAAGATCGAAGCAGGTTCTTCGATGACGATGATAGGGATGATGTTGATCGATTCCATGTAATGACTTTTTTCACGTGTTGGGGAGGTTCTGCATAAATATTGAAAAATTAGTAGGGTTACATAAAACCCATGTGCTTTCAGATTAAATGTGAATGGGAATTGAGGACCATATTGTTGTTAATGGGAAGAACCAGGAGTCCTGTTTTATCTGAATTCACGTCCCACCACCTATACCAGCATGATAGACACTTGAAATGTGCAGATTCACTGTTGGGAAGATATGCCCTTTTGAATTAATCTTTCTACCATTCAGGTGGGGGTAACAATTAACTAAAAAAGACTTGTCTAGCTGTTAAACATGTGTAACTTTTCTGACCTATCTGGTTATTTTTATTATAAGAATCATAGTTCTCCTGCCATGGCACATACCTATTGTACCTACCAAGTGGGACAGTAGGTTCATATGATGAATGCTTTTGATATTTCACCTCTTTCCCATGGTTGCACATGAAATGTCAAGTGTACCAGCTGACTTTAAAAATGCATGCACTAAAGAGAAGCCTATGAAATTGACTGGCCTTTTTATTTGGAAGAACTATTTTTTCACTATAATGTCAAATGGCTAAACAGCTCATCTCAGCAAACCAACTTACCATCAGGAAGGAGGGTAGAATCCCCTTTGCAACAAACTAGTTGGCAAGCAGCAAGAAATAATGATCCTGCTGATTTCCCTGTGAATGGGAGAAATCACATGCTGAACTTTCATCAATTCAAAACAGATCAATTCCAAGCAGGATGAAAATAACACTTTTGGAAAAGAATAGTGGTTAAACTGGTTGTAGGTTCACGCATGTGAACTTGTTTTGTAGTGCAATATCTGACCATGCATGCAGTGGGCCAGATCAGTCATGATAATCATCATCATCACCATCATCAAAGTTGTTTCTGACCTAAGTGGGGTCAATTGCATGGATCCCACGTCATTCCTATTGATCTTAGGTTATATATCCTCAGCAAGCCTAAGTACTTTCATATATTTCCTAATTACCTTTAATCATATTCTTTTCAGTTTTCCCCAGTCTCTTGTGGCCTCCACTTTGACAAATTCATTCCTTCTAACTAGTGCAGTTTCTAGTGTTGGCTTCCGATGACTAAACCACCTATGTATGCTTTCCCTCATTTTATTAAATATTTGGTTTTAGCTTTAGATTATCTCAAACTACTTTATTTCTAATTCTATCCTTTTTTTTTCACTACTCCTCCATCTCAACGTCCTTGTTTTAACTACACTTATTTTATGTATATTATATATGTTATTCTTTAAATTGCTCAATATTTTACTGCATAAAGCATTGCTGGCATTATAACTGTCCTATAAAATTTGCCTTTTAATCTAATTGAAACCTGATAATCACATAGAATTCAAAAAGCATTACATTGTTTCTTCTATCTATTCATGATAATCCTAAAATGAAAATTAGGGCTGATCAGCCCATGACCTCAATTGGCATGCATGTGTCATCCACTTCATGAGTTGCACAGCCTATTTTTTGGGGCATCAACTGAATGTTGAGCAAATGCAATACGTTGCCCTAACATAACAGGGCTGTAGTTATGACTTCTGCATTTTCAAATAGCAGCATATACATGTATAACCTAACAAAGAGAAACCAGCACCAAGAAGCCTGGTGAAAATAAGAATCTCCCATGTGCATTACCTTGGGTCTCAGAACAGCTAATCAGAATTTTGTTTGCCTCTAGCATTCTTGAGAGCTCCTTGCCTGACTCGGCAGCTCTAGAAAACCGATGCTCAATGTCTCTTATACTAGACAAGAAATCTTTAGCTCTGTGTGTAATAAATTCAGAAGGATCTTCCCTTTCTGCGCATACTGCTTTCTCTGGCCCCATCTTCCCAGAATTGGGTTGCTCAGA
Organism: Pouteria campechiana; assembly: GCA_036873735.1. Taxonomy (NCBI): domain Eukaryota; kingdom Viridiplantae; phylum Streptophyta; class Magnoliopsida; order Ericales; family Sapotaceae; genus Pouteria; species Pouteria campechiana. The sequence goes on from JAYJMB010043464.1 coordinate 23,424, forward strand.
CAATGTACTTAAAGCTAATGTTCCCACTCCATTAGCAGTGCTATCATCGCTGGGCAACTCGCTTTCAACCATAAGTGTTTGTTCCTCACCAATGAATCTCCCTGATGCAATGCCATTGAAGGAATTAGCATTTCCCGTCACCGACTTGTCACAGCTCTTACCGCGAGCAGCCTGATGACCAGAAGATTCATAAGCCCTTCGTTCAAATTCTGGACTGATTGATCCTGCAAAGATCCTATCATTTCCCTTCAAACCAACCTTTTCCCGCTTTCCTGCATCCTCTTCCATTAATGGATTACCTTCTTCTTCCCTTAACTTTTTTAGATTCAACAAATTATCAAAATTTTGACTGGATCCATCCTCCCCATGGAACCTGAAGTTCTGGGAGGAATCTGCAGGGTCAAAAAAATCCCATGAAGAGCCAATGTCCGGTGGTGGCGGCGGTGGCGGCGGAAAGCACAATGACTCATCCTCAACATAATGATTAAAGGATGGCTCCATCCTAACCGTCACGGCAGCAGTCCCACCCGATCGCATGTAGCTAGTGGTGGAGATCCGAGGTGAATACAGACCTTCGTTGTTCACTGGTGATTCAACCATCTCGGCATTCTGAGAAGGAGATGGCGATAGATATGATGAATGTGATGGGGTTTTATCGAGTTCAGTAGCGGAAGTAGACAGGGATGACTCTATCAAGATCTCTGCTTCAGCAAATCGACGAAGGGCATTCCCGATGTTACGAAGAGACTGCATATAAGAAAGGTGAGCGGCCGCAAGAGCATACCTTGCGTCTATTGCTTGTTTGATGAATTTCTTTCGTTCTTTGCAGAGGCGAAGAGCTTCGCTTCTTTCACCCTTTGAGTTTGTGCAACCCATTTTCCGTTGAACCCTTTCTTTGATGTAATAGAAGCCAGCTCAAGATACCTTCATTCTCAATTTTCCATCACCACCTTCCGCTCATCAAACGGCACATCTCAACTTCAAAACATCGGCAACAGTCCTTGCAAGCAAAAGCCCATTTCAGATATCATCATTGCCAGAGATTCCCACAGCACCCACACAGATTAGCCAGCTAGATGTCTGTCTTTTCCAGACCCCGTTTCTTCAAGCCAGCAGTGCGGCTGCACCAGTAAGCCACCGAGATTCTTCGCAACAACCCGAAACGCTTCAAAACCGTCACTCCCGAAACTTTCGCAGCGCCCACCTCAGAAGAAAAGAAATAAGCTCGCATTGCATGCCTTTCCCACCCCAAAACCTCTCTCTTCTACTTCCAAATCAAAAACCCACTTCGAGAAACCTCCGTTCCAGAAACTGAACAACACCGCGTCTGTTGAAAGTCTAGTCCACACTAGTTGCATCCCGGGCACACGTTTTCCGTGAGCAGCAGAAACAGCATTTTAGGGAAAAAGTCGGAAGTGGGTGAAGAGAGGGTGGAGGGAGCAAGCGGTAATGAAGAAGACTCTTTTCCCAGGAGCGGAATCCGAATAGACGAAGAAACCGAAATGGGTGTCTGCAAAAGACACTCTTTTTCCGGGTCGAAACAAGCGCGAGATTGTCAGGGAGTGGCGGAATGAAATGATGGAAGGAGCGGAAGAAAAACAAAAAGCCGAAAGAAAAAAAGAAAAGGAGAATCTCTGGCCTCGTAAGTTGTGCAAACTGGGAATTAGATGTCAATCACAGATTCAACAGGAGACGAGGGACAGGGTGGAAAAGGAAAAAAGCAAAAGCCATTCAATTTCGTTCCTGCTCTCTCTCTCTCTCTCTCTCTCCCTCTCTGCTCTGTTTGGCTCTGTTTTCTTGGTTTTTTATTTCTCTGGCTAACATCGAAGCCAATGCAACCGAGAACTCCGTCGTACTCAAAATTTCTTGTTCGGGCGAAATTGCCCCAACGTTTCTCCGATATACGCTCCAACGTCTCTCGATCAAGTCCGGTTTTTACGGGAAATGGCTTCTGGAAGTCGAAAATACATACGTGCGGCTGTGCCTCTGCTTGCGTGTGCACCATTTGGCTATCACATCACATGCGGCTATGGGGCAGAGGATCTTGTCCGTTCATCGTGTTGGCTCAAAGACATGCTAATAGGCTTTTGAGAATGTGATATTTTTAGGCCACTGTTCTTCCATGTGAACTGTTGTTAATTTCTCCGTCTGATAGTCACTTGATGATGAGAGTGGGCCCACAATCTTGCAAGTCTTTGTTGCTCTTGATCATTGATTTTAAGGCCCTCCAAAAGTAGAAGCGAAGCTGCAAAACGGGTCCTTTTCTTATCTATGCAATCTGCCTGTACTTTCAGCGAACACTTATTTTCATGGCTGTGGTCATCCGGCAAGCAAGCAGCGGCCTGGATTGTATGATTGTCCCCAGATTGAGCTGTGGAAAGCTGATGTGGGTGGGAGCACTTACCACTTCCAGGTCCCCACCAAAATCTGGCCGAGCCGAGCCCTGCTCCACAAAAAAAAAAAAAAAAACACAAGTCATTTTTTGTCTGTTACCGACCTTTTTCTGGCAGGCATGAAGACCGTTGGAACAGCTCAAATCAACGTACGAGTGTTTTTTTTTTTTTTTTTTTTTTATCTTAAGCTCTTGGACTGGTGTTTCAAGCATCAACTAACATTATTTTGGGATCTTCTCAATTTATCCAGTAATATATATACTTTAATTAGTTAAATTCATTATATACTGGTAATTAAATAAATGCAAGCTAAGATTTTAAACTACACCAAAGGACAAGCTGATTCTATCTTATGTGAACCACTTCTATGATTTCTTTGGCTGATTTTAAATTAAAAAAACGATATTATTTAAAATAGTTTGAATAGTTAGATTAAGTTTAGAAGTTGGGTGAAGTCGTTTTTTCAGGCATGAGCCATCACTGGATAGAGGATGCTTTGTATTTAGTCTGGTGTCTGTATCATGGATTGAATACACCCCCGAAAGGAGCGAGATAAAGGTGGCTGTGCGCTTGTGGCATGTTTGGGCGGGTGCAAATCAGAAAAGTGGGAAGAAGAACCATGGGTGACTGTGTGCTTTGTCCCATGAACTGCCCCACCAGCTATGCAGACTAGAGGAGCAGGCTTAACCTTTTCCCCCAAATTAGGAATGTATGGATGGCCTTGCGAAACCAATCTAATAAATTAAGGAGGCTTTTGTCCCTGCTTTTTCGTTTTTTATTGCTTCTGTCGATTGAATGACAGGAATATGCAATCATCACTTCGAACAACGAGAAAATGATACTCTTTGCAGCAGGATGGATACACATGGCCATGGGGCGGCATCCACAGTCAATGAACATTGTTAGCCAGATAACTTGAGGATTAGATGGACGGCCCAGATGTATACGTGGTTTGCCTTTATGTGGGCCCCGGGAAGAGAAGGTTGCGGTTTCAAACCTCCCCACCAGAGCCTGCAATTCTAAATTAGAATTAAACGGTTATGTCCTTCTAATGAATGACTGACAAGCATTAAAGCAGCCATGAATAATTTCGAATGCATTCATTTCTTTGGACCTTTTCTCATTTCTAGTTATTTTTTCTCCTGCTTTCTTTTCTTCTTTCCCTTTCCTCTTCTGTTTTTCTTGGAAAGCTTTTTAATGGGAATGGTTTCGTGGGTATTGGCTTTCACCCCCTTCATTTCTTTTTTAATGTTCAAGCATTTAAGAGGGCCGTTTCTTTTTTCAGCCGCAGGGTTTTGGAGGGTCGGCGAAAATCCTGCCACCCGACAGAGAAATGAGGATGCCATGCTACGGACCCTTCAATCAAATCGGTCTGTATTCGGACCTCCCATGGTCCTTTACTCCTTTAGCTTTTAATCCATGTTTCTCTCGCTTCCGAGATATGCAAATCCATCCTGTCCTTGGACCTTTTACCTGCACTTCCGTTTCAACTGGCGATTTGCTGGCAGTCGGTCCTTCTTGCCAACCCACTGCATTGCAAGAGTTGAGAACTCAAGTAAATGACCAAATACACAATATTAACGCGGGGAAGAAGAATAATTCATCATTGTAAATAAACAATTACACCATCTCTATCAGCGACAACAGATTTGTCTCTCTAGCGCACATATTCTCTCTATGTCTGTCCAATTTGTATCTTTAGGTCTAATCCTAAACAGTATTAATATTTATGACCTTATAAATTAAGCTTTGCAAAATGCAAAACATAAAAACTTAACACACATGGACCCCGCTGCTTCGGCTGGTTTTACACCGCTGTTGGCTGTGTTTGCAGGCAAAAGAAAATGAAAGATTAGCCAGAAGAACGAGATAAGATGATAATGCCTGTCGACGAAACAGAGAATAGCGACGGACGGATATACGAGTTCAAGCTCCGAACCAGAGAATCTGACAAAATGGAAGGATTTTTTTTTTTAATGTGAATAATAAAAGAAAAGACTCATCCGAACTAATGGAAAATGTAGAATTGGTCAGATAAACAAAATCTTGCTAGTTAAAGATGGAGTTATGTACATTTACTGTTACTGCTGCCGCTGCTGCTTGCTGCTGTCGTCTTCCTCGTGGTCGGGTTCCTTTTGGAGACTGAAATTCACGCACTGATTCGTTGCATAAGCGTCACTGATGGAGAATACTGACGTGACATTCTCCGCCTAGGCGTTGCTCATCCATTCCAATGAATGGATGGTTCAAAAATTACAAATAAAATATAAGAATTGAAAATAGAAATAATGATACAAGAAAGCAGCGTTGGCAAGGAAATATTGCGTGGAATTCCATTCGACCTACAGCAAAATGTTTTCACTATCATCCCAGGCCGGAGACCGATTAACAAGTGCACGCAGCACGCCTCCTTCACTTGTGCCTCGCACGTGCACCGATAGCCAATGCTCCCCTCTCTTTTTACAAGCGGTCAAATGCCGCTAAAGCGGACATTGTCAGGACGGTCACGGGCCTGACCCGCGCCCATGCCGATGCCTCCATCTCATCCTCCTCCTCCTCCTCCTCTTTGTCCTGTCAATGCGTGGACCATTATATTGTATGTCTCTCTCGGTCTCTCCCCATTCCCCTCCAGAATAATCCCTTGAAATATGGGTTGGCGGTGGCTCGAAATTCCATGCTGGCGATGATCATGGCCGTTAGATCAAAAATTCCCACAGTCCTTTTCCTTTTCCGTGCTTATTTTCCTGGGAAGTGCGATGAATGTGCGAGACCTTTTCATGTTGCAAATTCCATTTTACGGCGATGTTTTCATGGGTAAAAAAGCTCCTGCGAGCCGCAACGTGGTCGACAGCTGCCCCTTTCACTTTCGATAAATTGAGTTGTTAGCTTGTCAAATCGACATTGCTTTTTTGATTGAAGATGATGGCCAGCAGTCCTATGGATTGGCCCACTGCAAACGAATTCCCATCCTTGCGAATTAAGTGTGGGAAGTCGAATGGCGAAAGGGGCCGAGACATTCCCAATGTTAGTTGATACTCCGGCTGACCATGCTGCTCGACGCGCAAGCACTGCTAATTTCGTTATCTTCGTGGCCGAATGAGAATGAAAACACAATTTATAACAGAATAAAAGATAACATCAGCCATAGATTTAAAAAGCTAGAAAATGAAGAAAATATGAAAACTAAAAAATATCACAATAAAAAAAATCAAGTTATTGCAAACTGCTCCCTTAAGTATTCATGCGATTGGATATTTGCTTTCATAAGTTTGAAAATTATATATAAAAATTTATAAATTTGTAAAATGCACATATTTACTCATTCCCGTGCTCTGGGTATCTAAATTATAAAAAATGCTCCCATTAATTTCAAAATAATTAATCTGCCCTTAATTTTATCTAAATTCTCAAAATGTAATTATAAATGTAAATTATGACATCATCATGTTTTATGATCATGCGTGATAATAAATTTTCAAGATAGATAACCATTAGGGTTTAGATATACCGTCCGGGTCAGATGGGAACAGGGCACAGCAGTCGTTGTCCCAATTAATTAAGGCATTTTTGTAGCTTTCATGCTTATAGCGACTTTGTGCGGCCGAAAAGGATCAGTGAATACGCGCATTTCATGAATTAATGAGGTTAGAAGCGCAATTTTCAAAGTAGTAGCACTAAATAAATAAATCTGCTCAGAAATAAATATAGGCGATAAAGAATTAAAACTATTAAAAAAATGAATAAACACTGCATCAATTTATTAACAATCGTTGAATTGCTTTAACCCGACCATTCCATCGTTTTCAATCCCATAATTGCTCAATAAGCATCACTACAAAGTCCAAAGTCCAGCTAGCATGGCAGAAAACATCTTTTTCCTGTTCGTTCGTCAGATTCGGCGGCTGTTTGTGGCAAAACAGCTATTCACATCGCTTTCTCCCTAAAAAGGCAGCACAAAGGCGCATGATACACCGGCTCCCTACAACAGTAAAAGGCGCTGCAAACCTAGTTTGTGTTCACAAATATATGATGACCAATGTTCCTGTGCTTCAATTAAAGTAATGCCAGTACATCAATCGTGACGTGGCCAGAGCACCAATCAGGTCCAGTCGAATCCGCGTTAAAACGTCTCGGTCATCTTTGTACGGAAAAGTTCACCCCGTCTGATGACGCGTCATGCAAACGTAGATATGGTGCACTAGTTCTCAATTTCTGGAAGATTGGTCCCATGATCTCAATTTCTCGTTTGATATCCGCTTTTGTCTGCAATGCCATATCTACCATCCGTATTCGGGCCATGAATCGGATGTTCGCAGCGTTCAGCTGATTCGAGGACAATCTGCGCAATTGGTCCATCCACGAAAGAATAAAGCCTGAGCATTGGCCTGAACAGCGGAGATTGGACCCATTTGTCAGAACCGAAAACGAGTGTACAGTCTCAAAGTTTCAGCAGCACGTATCATATAATTCCGGCTGCTCTGCTAAGTGCTCCCCCGCCTCCTCCCTCTCCCCCATATCTTCCTTCGCTTGATCGACGGCGGAGAAGAGCGAGATATCGGAAAAGATGAGATTTTTCGAGCTCTGTCTTGTCGTTTCGTGCATTGCTCTGTTCACCCACGCGATCGACTCGGCCGAGCCGCCGTTCGCTTGCGACTCGTTGAATCCATCGACAGGCTCCTACAAGTTCTGCCACACGTCTTTGCCCATCGAGAAGAGAGTGGAGGACCTGATTTCGCGACTGACGTTGGACGAGAAGATCTCGCAGCTGGTGAACTCTGCGCCGGCGATTCCCCGACTCGGCATTCCCAGTTATCAGTGGTGGTCCGAGTCGCTCCACGGAGTCGCAGCCTCCGGCCGAGGAATCCGCTTCAACGGCACGATCGGATCGGCTACGAGCTTCCCTCAAGTCATCCTCACCGCTGCTTCCTTCGATGCCCGTCTCTGGTACCGCATTGCACAGGTTCTTTTCTCACCAGCTCCGATTATCCACCAGTCACACGTCAGTATTACCTCATTTATTATTTATTTAACTTAATTTAACTTTGCAAAATATTTTAAACATCACTAATTAGGATATTAAAATTATTAAATGGACATAAATCTTTGATTTGACTTTTTTAGTTTAGCATAGAAAATTTATATTTAATTTATTTTAAATGATTAGATAAGGTCCAAAAATCAGCAAAATACCGGATTGGACATAGAAAATAATAATAATAATAAAAGCTATTTATTAGCTAGCGTCTTTTCAACTGACCTCTTACTTCAACAACGCATCCAAGCTTGCCATTTTGGTCTGCTAATCAATGTCGGATGATATAATAATGCGTCGGATTACATCTTGGATTATGCATGCATCAACAGCCCTTGCCAGGTCATCTTTCAGTGAATTAGCTGATTTTAGTCATTGTATATTTATTTATTTATGTTTTGCATTGCAAGGCTATTGGAATTGAAGCTCGAGCAGTTTACAATGAAGGGCAAGCGTCTGGGATGACATTTTGGGCCCCCAATATTAACATTTTCAGGGACCCCAGATGGGGAAGGGGGCAGGAAACCCCAGGGGAAGACCCCATGATGACTGGCAAGTATGCAGTTTCTTATGTGAGGGGATTGCAAGGAGATTCGTTCGAAGGAGGGAAATCAGGTGTTGGCGGAGGTCTTGATCATTTGAGAGCTTCTGCTTGTTGCAAGCATTTTACAGCCTACGATTTGGATAATTGGAAAGGGATCACACGTTTTAGGTTCAATGCTCTTGTAAGTATGCCAGCGTGTGCGTGTTTTGGATTAT
>JAYJMB010043475.1:7152-31602 GCA_036873735.1 Pouteria campechiana
CCATGTAAGCATTTAATTGAGGCTTGCTATTAGTCTAAGTTCCCCCCAATTCCATGAGGTATAGATCCATAGGCTTGTAGTCTTGAGGCGTGTAAATTTGACGGCAAGAATGATGCAAGGCATAAGACATGTTTTATCAATATTTTAATCATTAAATCCTATCCTTTCGTTCAAAAAATTTATTTATTTTCCATCATTACTTATGTCTTGCCATTTACTCCTTTTTTCCATTTTTAGATCCCATTTTTCCCTTTGTTTTTTTTACTTCAAACAGACTTTAAAAAATATAATTAATTTTAGTTCAAAACATTATTATTGTAATACAAATATATGAATACATGCATGAAATAACATGTTTATGATAGAACATGATTTAATTATTCTTTTATGGTTTATTTTACAAAATTTTAACAGCTTTTTCAAAACTTTTAATGTACCTTTTAAAGTTAACTAGGATTTAAAAAAGATTAATATAAATACCGGAATAAAAATATTGGAGGTCTGACTCGAGTTGTGTTGACTTGTCCTTTAGCTCATCCTAAGCCTAACATTATTTCTAAAACCTTTACCTTAACTCTAAATCTAATTTCATTGTTCCAGCATGGTTTGGGATCAATTCAAGTTTGAGTTAAGCTTCACATTAAGTTTTATGTTACTTATGATTTTCAATTCAAAATTTTTTATAATTTATATTTTATTTTAAGTAAAGCTTTAAATCATCAAAACCTAAAAAAATAAATGATGCAAAGTAGCGAAATCAAATCTCACATGGCCAATTTATGACTTTATAAATAAATATTCTAAGAGTACAATAAATTTTCATAGAAATTTTTATTTAAAAAAATAAATTTAAAAAGTATTTTTTACATAAATAATACTCAAAGAGTATTATAGATGGACATAAAAATATATTAATATAATACATTTTTAAAAAATTATCTATTATTTGCAAAAAATATATATTAAGGGATATACATAATAAATTTGATCTAGGTTAAGATTTTTTTTAGGTCAAGTTTTAATAAATCATAATACTAACCCTATTTAAAATTGAGTTGGTGAAAAGATCTTATTCTTAAAGAGCCAACCCTAACTGTGGTTTCTTCAGGTCGAGTTTGAGCGAGCTTGGGTTAAACTTGACCCAGGTTGCACACCTAATAGATACGCACTTGTATCTAATTTATTATTATTATTATTATTATCCAAATCAAGTTAAGAATTAAGATCGCAATGGGTTGAAACCAAGCCAGAGTCTGGCGACACTGCCCATCAGGTGCAAGATAGGAACGGGCACTTGAAAGCCTCAGTGGCATTTCCGTCATTTCACACTAAGCCCGTTCCTTGCTGTCGATTTCTTCTGTTGTATTGTTTTCTTCCCCGCCACAGCCGAACAGAAGCAAAATCCTTTTAGCTCTCTTCGAAGAAGAAGAAACAGAGAAGGTATAAATCCATTTTCAGATCTTCTCTGTGTGAATCCATTTGGATGGTAAAACCCATTTTCGAGATTCTGAGAATCTGTCTGGTTTGTGTCGATTGCAGAGAGTGTAGAAATGGGAGGGAGCAGAGAGGTGCAGATATCGTTGGATGGAGTGAGAGATAAGAACGTGATGCAGCTGAAGAAATTGAACACTGCCCTCTTTCCCGTACGATACAATGACAAATACTACGCTGACGCCCTGTCCTCTGGCGAGTTCACCAAGCTAGGTTTGTCTCTTTCCAGTCCGTTTCTTTTTATTTTCTTTCATTTCTGTTTTTCAATCTGGATTTGTTGTATCTTGGCTGTTTTGTTTGGATTTGGATTTTTGGTGGGATGGTGCATTTGGGAGACATGCTAGGATATGCAATTTTGCAAAAGCGGGGTATGTAATTTTTAATCTGCTGAATGTTATCCTCGAAAGCATACCTTAATGTACGTGCCGATGTGCCAAGTGCCATTCATGCTAAGTACTACTGTCCAAGTATCATGATCATCTTGTGTTTAAGTCTGTCAACTGGCCATTTGGATCCCTATTATTTGGGTTTAAGCGAAGAGTTATTTTAAGTAAAGAAGTGTATTTTAGAATGAAAACTTTTACTTTGGATCAATTTTTGGGTGCCATGCGAGTCTGGAGTTGTACAAAGAACATTTTTGTGGACAAGTGCCTTGTGAGGGGCAAGGGTTCGATTTCAAACTTGAACAAAATCAAGCTGCTTTTCTCGAGGAAGTGCACAATGAGCTCTGGTGCATTTGAATGCCACACTAGAATAAGTTATTTTGCAATGGAGTCTGCTCTGTTATTCTTGAAGGTTCACCTTAGTGTATGTCCACAATTGCCAATTGCCAATTGTGCTAATTACCATGGTCAAAGTATCATCTTTGCTGCTTGCATCCTTGGTAGCTTGGACTGTAGTCACAGAAGGAGCATCTCCAAAAATGGGGGGCAAGGCTGCATACATTTTGCCCTCACTATACCCCTACATTGGTTGGAGCCTTGTGCACCGGGTATGCCCTTTCACGATAGTCAAAATATCAAGATAATCTTTTATTTAAGAAAACTAGCCATGTGGATCCCAAATTATCAACATCATCCTGGATGCAAAGTGGTCAGTTAGGTAAGATTGAAATGACCTTTTCCAACAACCTGAAAATTGACTCATCTTTATATTCAAGTCCAAGCCAGTCAATGGTCCTGACTGGAGGTCCACAAGCTTGTGAGTTTGTATGGTTGGATGGGTTGGCTGACCTCAAACCTACTTATCCCCAGTCTAAATATAGGAGTCATTTTGATTACCATTGTAAAAAATCAATGGTAAGATATTCTAGAAGCTTGTTCTTATGAAAGGGGTCTAAGTTCTTTGCATGTATCTTCGGGTAAGATAGGGAATCTTGTATTATGTACACGTGAATTTTGTGGCCATGGAACCAATGGATCCTTTTGCATTCTGCCCAATGCATCATTAAAATGATTTCCAGCTAACAAAGCTATTGTAGCTGTTGGTGCCTGTTGGCTAAATCATAAATGGTAAGCATGTGCTTATTCATTGTATTCCATCTAACCTTTGGATGTTTTTGACATGTGGGCTACAATATTTCAACATTGCCATATGACAGGTCACAGGTGTACTTTTTCCCTTTTGCTGTTGTTGAAAGGGGTAAGAACACTGCTGGTCTTATTCACTTCTAAAACCAACTTATGTTTTTCCATCACCTTCCTTCCATGAGCTCTTGCTCTTTACAATTAAGATTTTTATTAATGTCCTTGGATATTATTTCTTCCCGTTGTACCAAATTCCTATTACTATGTAGTCAATGATTAGAAAGTGATACATGTTGTGGATTTCTGTTTTGATAAGAGCCAGATAACTTCTTGAACTAGTTTGGTGCACATAATACCTAAGAAATTTGATATTCTGTCAGTTTAATTGGTATTTGTATATCAGGAAGGCAGTTTCCAGTTTTTCTTCATAGTCTCAATAGGGCTTTTTGATAGCATTTCCTTGGTAGAAGAGTATTGGGAGGAAAGAGGCATATGCTTCTGTGATCCTTTCTTGCATGATTATGCTGTTTCGTTAGTAGTAGAAGGAATTAGAAGAAGTGAATGATTCAAGATTAAGTCTTTCATCAAAAATTGCTTGAATATCAAAAATGCTTGCCATGCATATGGCGTTTGGGAGAGAAGGCTCATAACGAGCTAACTTTGAAGGTCTAGAGTTGGGTTAACAACAGGACAGACGGAAGATTTTTGGCTTTCTTGGATTATTGAAATTCTATCTGTTTGCCTGTGTGTAGTACATGGGGAAAAGTAAATCCTGCACTAATGGTAGTAATCCCTCATGATTCTACTGAGAAAAGTAATCTATGTTGTTATAGTTCTTGTGATAAATTTGATTGGCAAATGAAAATCATGCATTTATATGTCAATTTTTTGTGGACTCTATGCAAGTGGGGAATCATGGGAAGAGTTTGATGATTGCAACATGGATGCATAGGTTTTCTCTGCAAGCTGAACACAAAGATAGGAAAGCATGTCGTTCCCACCTTTTTTATGACAGTTCTCTGTGGTTCAAAGCCTTTGAGTGCAACCAAGCAAGTCATTGGTGAGAGTAGTGGGATGTTGAAGTTACTACTGTAGTTTGCTTGCAGTAAGAACTCAAGGTAAAGCTGGCACATGAATATTCCCAAAAGGAGATGCAATCAAGAATCATTAACTACTCAGACTAAGAAGGAAGATAGAGCCACTCAAGTTTGCATTGTCTTCTTTGTTTTCTTTTCTTTTTCTTTTGTGGTCATTTCCTTTTGGAGGTTGATACCACTCAAAAGAAAAATTTATTCACATCTATCCATTTTTATTTTCTTTCAGAATGACAAAGGAAAGCAAGGTCATACCCAGTGTAATAATTACACTTTACATGTGAGTTGTCATTTGCACAACTTTCAGATGACAGTTGATTAAGATGAATCTATGATTTTTGTATGGGAAATTTCTAGGCCACAAGGAAATGGAATGACATTATTTAGTCTTCTCAATAGTAGAAGAATACAATGATTTTCTTTGATTTCTCATAATTTCCACCCAACCATGCAGGGTTCAAGAATAAATGAATAAATCCCTCCTTCCTTTTTATTTGGTTGTTCTCTTTCAACAGTGTCTCTCATTTGAAAATCTTGATTGTAGTTGAGAAATGAAGAGGCACATGGCTCATCCAACATTATCTGGGTGCATGTAAAATATAGAAAGGATGTGGTTCTGCAAATCATCAAAATTGTCTTGTATAATGATGAACATTGTGAGAAATAGTTACTAACCAATGGCATAAACATCTCAAAAGATACTTTGTATTGTTGTCAAGCTGAGTTTGTCATAGAATCCAAATCACTGCATAGGGTCAAAAGGATGATAATGTGAGATTTTGTGAAATTCTTGGTCCATAAGGTGTTCTTAGGTTTTTGGTAAATTGCTGGGGAATGCCAGTTGAAACCCTGTTTTTCCCTCTTTTGTGATGATTCCTCAAGATGGATATAAATTGTTGTTGCTCACTTTTAAAATAAATTTTCTTTTCACAGCATACTACAGTGATATTTGTGTTGGTTCAATTGCATGCCGCCTTGAGAAAAAGGAAGGAGGGGCTGTTCGCGTTTATATTATGACATTGGGTGTTCTGGCTCCATATCGTGGGCTAGGGATTGGTAAGTCCATGAATTGTCTAATCTGCTTACATTAATTGCTTTGTCTACAATGTACCTTGTTCTAGATCTCTTTTCCTACAACCTTGTGCTGTAATCGGTACTTAAATTTTAGATCTCTTCTTTATTGAGATTTCATTGTATTCAAGTGCTCCGCTCTATTTTGGTCCTTTTTAAGAACTCATTCAGTTTTATTTTTGACATAATCAATGTCACCATGCATAAATTGAATGTTCATACTCTTGAATTTTTCTTCTCATTCATCCGTATTTGTATATGTCCTTGATTTGGAAAATGGGTTTCACTTCTCTGTTCCTAAATCAATGACCATGTTGATCCTATTTGGGTATTGTAGCTCTCTGCTTCTCTCTTTCAAAGATGGCAGAGATTTAGGACAAGGATATTAAATTGAACTTTTTCTCAAAATGTAAATTAACAACCAATGCAACCTAGAGAAAAGCACATATTGGTTCATGTCATTCCAAATGGCAAAACATCATCATCCTTTCAAACTTCTTCATTGAGTGCATGTTTGGTTGAGGTAAAAGACATGTAAAAGGCGAAGAAATGTAAAAAAGGTTTATAAGAAAGATGATGATATCAGTTGTAAATTGAACAAAAATAAGATAGTTGGGTTTTTTATGAAAAAAGATGTGTAGCAATGTAGAAAAAGTAGGGTCATTATTAGACAATTTTAATGGTTGTTATTCATTGTGAAATAATTCTAATTTTGCAACCCATCTATGTTTCAAACCAGGATGATTTTCAGGATTGTAGTTAAATGTTTTGAGGTAAGCATGATGATTGATTTAGGTCCTATTAACATAATAAAATGCACCTTAATGAAAAGGTTGTTCTAGATCAGTTATAAGAACCAGGTGTTTTGAATAATTTATAAATATAGTGAAATTCCTCCTCCACTAATAATAAGTGTGCATATGGGAATGAACTGGCTCCTGTACTAATTATGACAAATGGGAGTGAACTGGCTCCTTATGTTTTATTGTGCGTTTATTAATAATCTTGCCAATCAGATTGTACTGCATTCAGTAAATGCATTTATTTTTATGGTGATTGAGCATCATTTTCTTTAATCCCATCTATAACAGGCTCAAAACAACTCTTCGGTTTTACAGGTACAAAGCTTTTGAATCATGTTCTTGATCTATGCTTAAAGCAGAACATCTCAGAGATCTACTTGCACGTGCAGACAAACAATGAAGATGCCATTAACTTCTATAAGAAATTCGGCTTTGAAATTACAGATACCATTCAAAACTATTACACAAATATTTCTCCACCGGACTGCTATGTTCTTACGAAGTTCATCACTCCAGCTCAACCAAAGAAATGAGTTGGCTGTGTTCATTTTGCTTCGTAAACCATAGTTCCCTGTTGAACCAAATATCATATGACTTGCTTGGAGGCCACTGAAGAAGTTCGGGGGTCTAATTTTGAGGTTATAATCTTTATGTGCTAAATGCTGTTAAACCATTCATTGTCATTGTCTTCCGTTTAGCATGGCCTCATCGCCAGCATCTTTGCTGGCTCTGTGGATGGATTATTACCAATTTATGGGATTGTGACGAGGTCCAAATATGAAAGCAAGCTTTATTAGGTTGAAATTTTGTCCAACTTCAATAGAGAATCCAATGATACCGCGTAAGTGTTTTCTTATTTCTCCTGCATATAACAGACCCTGCCATCCATGGGACAAATTCGAACACGCGATATGCCTGTTTGCCTGTGCTGTACATCAGATTGATCTGCTGTGTTGAGAAAACAGCTGAGGGTTGGGCAGATGCCTGAGACCCAGGGTTGTCAAAAAAATTAAAACATTTAGTGTGTGAGCACCAGGGTTGTACATTTCATCAACAGATTCAACTCTCTGATGAGTTGGACTATACAAGGTAGGATCAGTGGAGGGGGTCCCACAAGCACGAGGAACCATGTGTAACTGGATGTGCAATCAACAGATAACGGTTGCAGATGGAATTGCGTTTCGCTTGCCTTTGCCAGCACAAATGCCTCCTGCAACTAATCTACTCCTGGTAGGCAAAAACAAAGCTGACATATGGACTGATTCTATGTGGCTCTTGCAAGTATTTGTAATGTGACTCACTTACAAGTTAAAGATGTGATAGTGTGTTTCTAGGCCAGCAGTATATACAGTTGCGAGTTACCACAAACTGCCCGAGCTGGAGCATATATTCCATTCTTTTATATGGCTCAGGCCTTTGATTCCCATGGCATTCCACTAATGTTAAAAGCCCCGGCGCCATGCTGATAAAAGGCATAAATTAAAGCAAATCTATGAGACCATTGCAATTTTCATGGTTGGTAGATGCATCTAAAATCTCCGATTGTGTAGGAGCATTTCTAATTAGGTAATAATTGCATGGAAACGATTTTACCATAATTATGATAAAAATGTTTGGTTGGAGACTTGTGATTATAAATTTATAAAACTTAATCCATTCATTGTGTTTGGTGTCACGTTTTTTGAACTAAGATTAAAAAGCTTATCTTAATTGGATACCTACGCATGCCACAAAAAGAGGAGAAATTTTTAAGAACATTAAATCCTCAAATGAGATAAATTTTGTGCTCCACTTAAATCAACAAATGAGAAACGTGTTGGCGTCCAGTATGCTTCCTCAGCCAACTGCATTAGAACAATAATAGGGCTGAGCCATTTGCGTTCACTGGCTAAGAATCACACGATTCCATTTAATAGGTCTGGGATACTTCTCCTAAAGTTTATTTATATTGCATATTTACTCTTTTAAATTTTAAATTTATATTCTTTCCTTCAAAGTAAGCAACGAATTTTAGAAGAACCCTTATCATTAACATTCGTTAAAAAATTCTTATTAAACTTTCATAAGGGATAGAAATACTCTTGCAAATTAACATTGTTAACTCATGATCGATTCACACCATCTAATGAAATTATAACTTTGAAAGAGCTAAGAATAGCATCTTAAATCATTAAATTACTGTGCAGTCCAGAACCGATTGCTGTTGTATAAAAGAGTTCGTGAGCTTTCTTTTTAATGAACAGGTTGGTTCTCTGCGCATGTGGTCCAAAGCCCAGACTGTGGAAGGCCTTCTGAATTGCATGCAATTGATACTCTGCTGAATAATTGTAACTCCGGCTTAAGAATTTCTGGATGATTTTTGCATTGTTTCAAGATATGTTATGCTATCTTCTTTGTTAAATTAGTATGCCTATGTTTTGTTACCAAGAAACAAAAAGTTAAGTCCTCTGGTCTTTTTTCGCTACCCACATACAGCATGCACAGGGTTGGTGGACGTGAAGGATTTTTGGTAGATTTCTTTAACGAAATTGCTGAGTTTGAAGGCGTCAATGATTTTAATGCAACCGAGTCCATTGCTAATTAGCTACGCTAGTGATTCCAGCTACAAACGAAAACGCAGGCAAGCAAGAGGAAAATTCATCTCTCCAGCAGGATCGGATTGTCATCAGACAGAACCTCTCCAGGATGAGTGACTAAGATCACCTGCACGACTCTCGGACCTAGAGATACCTCAAATAATTCATTCCTTCTACAAAACATTCCCCCCAACAACAAAAGAAAAACAAAAAAAAATTACAAGTAAGAAGTTGATGATGTTACATATTCACATGAAAAATACTGCCAAATACATGTGACAAATGGCTAGTTTCACCAACCACTGTGTTGCTTGTTTGTTGCCTGCCTACCCCAACGCTTGACTCGACACCACCCTCCCTCCCGCTGTTTATGTGTGACCAACTCTTTTGGAAGCAGCCTCCCAACCTAAATGGCCGACGACCAGTGTGCCCTCATCCCCAACCACCGCTACCATCCCCATTCCCACCACTCCAATTGCTGCCGCCGCCACTGCTGCCCCAACCATTATTACTGCCAGCTGGATTATTCAAACCATCATTGCTCCAGCTGCTGCCACTTCTGTTGTTGCCCCAGCCACCAGGAAAAAACTCCTTGCCAGGTGAATTCTGAACTTTGGCACCAGGGAAGCTGCTCAACTCATTGTCCTCATCCTTTCTACCTGAGCCCCATTCAGAGGAACCATAACCAGAGTCATGTTCCTGACTCCTAGAATGGTGGCTTCCTCTCACAGGATGGTAACCATGGCCACGACCAGATGGCCTAGGCAACCCACTTGGATGTCCACTACGACCAGCCCCATTCTTGAGATCGTTTCTGCCTGCATTCAATACAGTACATTCTAAGTAAATCCACAAAGCAATGCCAATAACAAAGAAAAAAAGAATTCCATGCAACATTTGTCCATACTCAAATTAGTTCACAGGCTATCTCAAAAAATGGAGGCTCAAACTAAACAAGGGGGGACACGACCTTTACACAACAGTGCACAGGGTGAAAATACTTCAAGAGTGAAAGAAAAGGATGGCAAAAATAAAACCTTAATGGCAAAACTCATCAAGGTTAAGTGAAATAAATGACCAAGGAACAAGTCTTTTCTAGTCAAACCAAAAGGTTTAGTTAAATAAATGGCAGAAAAGGGTGGGGGGAAGCTTGAGACATATTTGTAGCCCAACCCCAGAGGTCAAGAAAAATGACCGAGGAATTATAGGTCACACCAAGATAAAAGGCAGAATTTTCCTCCTAGGTACTTGGGATGGGAGGATGAGTGGACAGACCATCTCCCTCTCAAAATGTGGACATGCTCAAGTATTTTCTTTGAAGAGGGGGTAAGAAAAGCCAGATAGAGGCCATATCCAGACAGTCTCTCTAGTAATGCTGCTTCCTCAGGTCTCCCTAACATACAAGAGAGATTTAAAAAATGCTGCATTTTAAAAGAGACAGAAGAAAGAGCAAGGCCAAATAACAACAACAAGTACTACTATAAAACCTGCTACTGAGGGTCAACAGGGGGAGGGGGAAGAGAGAGAGAGAGAGAGAGAGAGAGAGAGAGAGAGAGAGATGACAACCAGAATGCTTAAAAAGAAATAGGTAGGTATTGAGTCCTTCCTCAATGAAAAGAGGATTCATCTAACTGGCCATGATTCATCAAACAAACTGCAACCAGGACAGTTTTATGCAGTTGACTATCTCCAAATTGGCAAGCATGGCCCATGAATGAAGTCATGTGCAAGAAATTTCCTTGTCTGCTCACCTTTTCTTGAACCAGGGGTAGAAGATCGATCCCCATCTGAATTTAACTGACCTCTCCAACCTCCATCACTGCTTTTGACAGGTGACCTGCTCCAGCCACTAGCCATGGATCCCCCAGAAGAGGAGATCCCATCCATAGGATTTTTAAAAGGCACCTTGGAAGCCAGAGCTTTGATTGGTAGCTGTAGATTATTAATATTTTTCTGGAAATATAACACAAGCCTGTCAATGCTATCAAACATCCTCCCCCGCAACTCAAAGCCCTTGGGAAACAGTTTAATAAACTCATGATGTGGATTTGTACTCTGTATATATGTTAGAATGAAGTTTAATGGATCACTATGATAAATACCAAAAGCATAAACTATCCTTGTTGGATATTCTGATTTCTCCATCCTTAAAAGATCATCAACTTCTGCTGTTGTTCCTTTCTTGAATTTGCGATAACCAAGCATGGCCTTCAGATTGCTTACAAGTGGGTCAACATATCGATCCATAACCTGTAAAAGGTTATTTTTGTCAATATATGATAAAGCAAACATGATAACCATCAATCAAATGATGGAACAGTTTCTGTTTAAAAGCAATGGAACCCAAGCCTTGAATACTTTACATTTCATTAATAAACATTACCCTGCAAATAATCCAAGCCACGTAAACTATAACTAAGATGATCAAATGCTCTCCAATGCTTTTAGCATATAACATATTTCTTTCAACTATCTGAACAAGATAGGTGAGGAAGGTTCATATTGCACTAATTTTGTGTAATGGTTTTACAACAAATGGACAACACTTGAATTCCAAGTGCCAAGAACAAAAGCCCCTAGGTAGATCATGTTTCCCATTATACAGGCAAATCAACGCATCCATTTCCAGAGTATCAATGATTCTCACAACAAAGAGAAAAATGTTCAGCAAAGATGAGGTGAGAAGGGTTCAGTTCTAACAATGCAACAATTTCACAAATGCCAAGCCTGAAATATTACAGCAAAAGTTGGCACATGCATGTTGTCAAGTAATCTCAAACAGAGTTTCCCATTGTATTAGCAAATTGACACGCCATGCACACATAAGTGTCCAACAATGTATGATTCTATCTTGTAAGACACAGAGGACTCATCACCTCCATGATCTTTTTATAGATCGAATACCAATATTCTAGATATTATCATCAACACTACTACCATGAACTGGTCCCAACCACCTGTGAAAGCAAGCCTTGCAGAAGCAGTTACATATAGGCCATAACCTGTGAGATGATGGAGGGGTTTGATACTGTCTACCATTGAAAAAAATGAGTTGATGTATAATCAGTTATCTGACTGGGTGCCACCCACCTGATATATGGTAAACAGAAAACTAAAAAATATTAGTGTGGGACCAAAGTGAATGATCCAAACATTATTGAAATGTCCCTTAAGCTATAAGAGATGTCAAATTTCATGATAGGAGGTATGCGAACAATCGCACAAACAGAAAGTACAACTCAAGCTCATTAAAGAATCATTGATATTGATTCATGAGTATGTCCAGTAGATTGGCATTTTTTCTATGCGCAACAATTTGTTTAAATGGATTGACAGCAATCTCTAAGAAATTTTTCAGCCACCTCTAGTAGGGGGCATAAAAATAACCTCAAACCATTATAGTTAAACAGTGCCATAGATGAGAGATGAAGTCTTTGACTCATAACATTAGATATCAGAATTTCATATTTGTCATTATTGTTAACTAATCTCATTTTGAGAAATCCAAGAGAAAGGGTCTCAGCCAATGTGCGAAAATATATCAATATCATTTTCTTCTTTTTTATTTGTTTCTTTAATTTGGAATGGCAATACAGGAACATATTCTTTTATCAATCATAAAAACAGATAGGCACACCCCTCGGAAGAAACTAAAAGTATCGTGATAGCATGCTCCCACGATGGGCACTCCAATCATGATGTTCTCATGATAGCCTATTGGGCACACAAAGGATCACGCCTGCAAAAATGCCATCCTTCACATATGCTTCAAGAAAGATAAAAGAACCAACCTCATCAAGATCCTCATAAGTATCATTGTCTATTTTTAATGTCTTCCCAATGCGAAGCAAGCTAGTGATGTCCTTCTGATCTTTTCCTTCCTCAGCTATGTTCTTTTGAGCATAAACTCCATCATAGATTTTCAAAGTTAGGGTCAAATAGTTATGTCCATTAGAAGATGGCCGAAAGATGCTTTCACCAATGTCCTTGTCAGAAAGGAACTGCACAGCACAATTACAGAACTAGATGGTTAAAAACAAGAAATATGCCCCTGTTTTTGTCCTTTTGATAAGGTGCAGTAACATGTAATTGATAATATATGGAATGAAGCAGTGAATTCTATCATGAAAAAAAAAAAAAAAACATACTTCCATTGCTTCTTCAGCTGTCCAATTTTGAAACTTAGGGTGAACGATCATCCTTGGTTTAAAATGCTCCCTTGCATCCTTCTTCTTAACTGTATCATTATCATTCTCTCGATCTTTTTTTTCTGGTTCTTTGTAATATTTGTCCAACTTCTCGATTTTTTCCCTCTTCTTCTTTTCAATATCATCCTCCTCTTGTTTTTCTTTCTTCCTTTCAGCATCCTCATTTTTCAATCCAGCAAGACCTAGAATCACTTGCAGCCTGTTCTTCTGGACTCCTTTGATCTTGCAGGTAAGGATGCTGCCTTCAGTCAGATTGTCGACTGGAAACTTTGGAAGATCATCCCTTGAAATTACTCCTGTCAAACCAGAATCAAGCACACAAATAACGCGTGGGTCTGTAACTCGGCGAACAGTCACCTGAATACACCTTCCTTCTTCAATGGTTTCCTCAGTCTCCCCAGAAAGCATGTAGAACTCCTCATCCTGACTAGGCTCGCTGTAAGGAGTGCGCAGCTCTTGAAATCCATTAAGCAACTCCATCTTTATGTCCATTAGTGTCTCTCTCTTTTTTTCTCCAACCTGCTCCCCAAGACTCATAGCATATTCATCAATATCAAGAGCTTTTAGCAACTTTGGCTTTTCCCTGACATGCTCAATTGCCATCTCTTGAGCATCATCATCCATTTCATTGGGATCTTGAACATCTTCATCATAGACATCCTTGGCCATACGCTTTGCTAGTTCATATGACTCTGGATGGATCCTTGTATCATCCAACAAGTCTATGAAATGACTGCTAGTGGTTGCCAGCCCGCTCCGACGGACTCGAAGAAAACCAGCTGCATTAATGAACACCTTCTTCCTGAGTAATCCATTCATTAAGAGCTCTTTTCGGATGAAAATGGCCCCCTCCATAACCAGTGCTTTCTGTAAAGCAGATGCCTTTCGTGGTCCAAGCCCTGAGACAAATTGTAAAGGAGAGAAAAGCCATTCATGGCTTGCAGCTAAATTAATGTCAACCCCCACTTGGTTGGTGGCATCTATCATTATTCGTTCAACCATCTCATACTTTTCATCAGGGATAAGGAAGTGTTCTAATGTGTGAAGCTTCCACGACAATATCTCCCTCCCTGGCCCACATAGTGTGGCAATCATAGCCAATGGATTTTGAAGGTAACGACCAAGAGCCACTGCACGCTTAACGATGCCTGGAAGCATAAACAGAACACATTTAGATAAATGTCATCAGATATTCAGTAATTGACATTTGCAGGAGTCCGGTTTTTCAAGTTTAGCTCTATATACGTATTTGATATTAGATTTTCACCAACAGTAAGTATACACCAAAAGAACTATACTGATAAAGTAGCAAGGAGATAAGCCTGGTATCCAAACATAATAAAAAAAACAAAGAAAACAATAATGTGACATATTTTTTAGCATATATCCAAAGACACAAATTGTAGAGCTGATATTTAAGCAGACACTACTGTCTTTGATTTTTTTAATTCTGCTTTTCCCACTTATATTTTGTTAATTTTATTCTACTCTTCTATTACATTTATTTTTTCATATTTGCTCCACCCACACAAAACCCTGTAGTCTACTCACTCCCTACACAAATTCCATAATCTACTCTCTTCTTTTTGCAGTATTTTGCCCCATTGAAGCTTCCATACTCTTTCGGTAAGTTAGGGCCTGTTTGATTTGGCTGGAGCTTATTATGGCTGATAAGCAGCTGATATCAAATAAGTAGAAATTATCTGCTATAGCTAAATTACATAGCTTAAAATTGTTAAACTGCGTTTAATACAGCTGAAGCTGAAATTTTAAAATAATGGGCAAAAGATTAATTATCTTCATAAGCATTTGGCTAAACACTTAAGTGTTGTTTAAGACAATATAATTAAAATATTTGGATAAACTGAAATAAACAATTGTAGCAAAAGTCAATTTAGCAAATAATATAAAAAATTACAATGGATAAATTTAAAATTAGTAAAAACAATAAAAATATTTACAATATATTTTATCTTTTTGTTTAAAATTCTATTTTATTTTTATTTAGTTAATGGTTTCTGATATTATTTCTACCTGTCTAGTTAAAAAAGATGTGAGTTTTACATGAAAAAATAATAAAAAACTGATGGTGGGAATAGTTTGGTGTTGGGAATTTTGGGAATTATGAACAATTTGTAGGGAAAATTTAGGAATATAAAAATTTAATAAGCTGAAAAAGCACCTCATCCAGTGCCTATGGCTTATCCTTGAAAACGGCCTTGTAAGCCGTATAAGCTCCATCAAATGCAACTTATTTTTCAGATCTGCTTATTTTAGGCAAATAAGTTAGAAGCCATAAAAATAAGCCAAATCTAACAGGGCCTTGATAAACTACAGAACATTATTAAAGTAAAAGAAGAAATTGGCAAGATGCTACTGTGCTTACCTGGTTGCCCAGTAAGCTGATCAGAAGAAATCCGTGAATTCTCATAGAGATGAGGCAGAGACTCATCCCCATAAACAACAGAAACTGCAAACTCTTGACCCACTTCTCTTGGATGCTCCTCAACTATTTTGAAAATAACCTATGTGAGGGAAAACGAGAAAAGATACACATTAATAGTCTCTTCATATAAAATGAACAACCCATTGCATAAATCCAACTTGAATGAAGCAACTTTTGCATTAAATAGTAACAACGACGACGACGATGATGATGATGATGATGATAACAGGCGCAGACAGGGTCTGCACTTAGTTGACAAAGTTTTGATGGAACGATCGGATAAAAAAATAAGCCACAAACAATGCATCAAGATACCTTTGAAAACAAAGAATATAAAGTAGCTCATAGAACCATTATGAAATATTGCTGAACAAAAAAATACAGGACATGAACAGGCAACATGGTATTGTAAATAATGTTTGCCCTATCTTAAATCATAAAAGAAGCAAATCGATAAAAATAGCAGATGATAGACATCAATATCAGTGTAAAAAATTTACAATACTTAAGCATTCTTAATCCTGGTGATTCGCAAAAGAAAGGAGGGTATGCTTCACCCTGTGAACGAAAGGCACAATGCTAATATTACAGCACAATTAAAAGTTTAAAACTGCAGTAAACATCAGTTCATTGAGAAATAAACACGAATTCATGCACATGTAATCATATACACATCATCATCACCAACTGTTATGTACCAACAAATTAGGGACAGATGAATAAATCCTCATACACCAGAATGCTCAATCACAGATAATATTCTTACTTAAACCATATAGCCCTCAAGCATTAAAAAAGGGAAAAAAAAAACGCACCATTTCCTTTCTGTTCATTCTCCTCCCTCTTAGATAATACATACAGCAAACAAAAAAAATTGATATTTCAATGATCTACCCAGTTGAGCATGTGTATACATAGCAGTGTTAATATTATCAATAAATACCAATTTATCGGTGGCCCAGAAAAAGGTATTATCATTTTATCTCAGATATTATCGTTTTTTCCGGGAACTTTATCTAAAGGTAGACAAAAAATAGAAAATAAAGAAAATTTGAGAGATTTTCAATGAAACTTTGTAATAAATTATGATAAATATAAACACACAATTTGAGCAAAAAATTAGATTAAAAAAATCACCATTGCATGAATAATGAAAAACACATATACGCTGACAAAAGAAGAGTAAATCTTAGTAAAAAGAAAGGAATTATATCTCCCGTATCAAAATTTCAACCTGAAACATATCAAATTAAGATAAATTCATTTTTTCCCTTCCCAACATATGCAAATCTTTACAACATATGCATCCAACAATATTTAAAAAAGATAATAAACATTCAAAAACCAATCAAGTAACATGTTCACAAATTTTAAGAAAAAAATAATTTCCACAATTTAAAATAAAATAAATATTTTAAAATTCTAGAAAAAAATTTAAATATACTGTGTTAATTTTCTGGTTATATCTTAATGCTCGAATACTAATCAGGGCCTACATTAATATAGCTGTGAATTAACACAGCGTCACATCCTATATAAATTAAATAATTATTTGCTTAATAAATAATTATAATTAATTTTAAAATAAAAAAATAAAAAATCTATTTTCATAGAATCCATACAAATCCATGCTTGAAACAGCTAAGTGTATTGCATTTGTCATGATCCGTACAATGAGTTTTGAAAGAAATAATGTTTTAGGGTTTTTCCCCAAAAATCGTAATTTAAAAAAAATTATTTTTTTGCTTGAAATCAGTGTTTTTCAATAAATTTAATGTTTAATTTTTGTTTTCATACATAAGCAATGGCTAATTTGGGAGAATCGAACGATTTAAAGATTTCTCCTAAATCGCATGTTAATTCCCAATCTGCCCAAATCTTACAGATTTTGTTATTTAAATCTATTTAAATCAACACAATAATGCATTACATGTTGCAAGCATGTGATTTCAAACAAAATAAACATGAAAAAATCACAAAAATTGGATTTTCATACCTTGACAGCCTTCGGACATCTGTCCAGAAAAATCCCCTTTTGATCTTCAAAAGGCAGTTTTTTTCATACTAAATCGCAAATAAATTTTTCGTTTTTGATAATAGAATTTAGAAAATAGGGATTGGAGAAGGAAAAATAGGTTTTGAGACTTCACAACATCCGAATATGGCCCTCCCCACTTGTCCAAACCAATATTATAAATTGAGTATATATCGATAATTTTCCAATATTATCAAAAAAATGCACGATAATATCGATATTCATGGGAATTTATACATAAATTCGTTTTCCAGATTGTTTTTTTATTGGTGAGTGGCTGAAACAATATTATCGATGATAATATCATTGATAATATCGATTTTAAAAACACTGATACATGCACATATACATTTATATATGGTATGATAAATTGACATCCCTTTCACCACATTTAGAATGAAATTACTAGAGACAGGTAAATTTTTTCTTCTCAACATCACCTTCAAAAGTCATCCACCCTGCCAGTCCCACTACTTAAAAGATCCATATCATGGGAAAGGGATGGCTCACCATTGACTCTTCAAACGAATGAGGCCCTGAATCCCAAAAGAGTCCACTATTTTTATTGTTATGCCATCCAATCCACGGCTGTGATGACACATGGTGCATGTCAAAAAGAGGTCATCCCACAACTAGGGTCATGAATGGGGTATTGCACATCTGTGGTGTGTTTTACCCACCTCTCCTCTTCCCTTTTCTATTCCTTGTGACTTATTTGAGCCATAAAGTTGCTTGATGTGTATAATCCATTAGTAAATAAAAGGAGAGCACATGATGGTCCCAATGGATGCCATCAACAAATCACAAGCAGACCAAAATTAGGTGAGATCACTACATATTACACGCATAAGGCATATAGCCGTATACAATTTCTAGTATCATGAATAGGGATGCAACTTCTAGTGGATTAAGGTCAACCGTCAACCCAACCCTAAACCTACCTTCAAAACTCTAACCAACCTTAAAAAATTTGGGTTGGATGGACAGGGCAGATTGGCTCTTAATGAATAACTTAGATAAATCCTAAATTATCTTTATAAATTTGTCAATAAATAAATCATTTTAGTTAAAATGGTGTTATGTTGAATGCATGTACAAAATAACATGTTTTTGAAAGTCACTTAATCATTGCTTTTCCACTCCATTCATGAACTACTGAATAGCCTTTTTGAAGACTTTCAACATATCATTTTTAAAGTTTTAAGGGCTGAAATTCAAAATGGATTAATGCCAATATTTGAATAAAGATGCGCACTTACATTGATTTGCATAATATCATAACTAGCATCACATAGTTGACCAAAGACTGAACCCAAAATGTTCCAATTCTATTCCAAAATCAGGTCATGCAGAACAGTAACCTTCTTAAATCGAATTTGGAAAACCCCAACCTAACCCTAACCAAAATCAGGTTGTGTAGGTTGGATTCTGCACCCTAATCATGAGATACATTGCCATTTAGTGATAAAGAAAACATGTATTAGCTTTGGTGACAGTGAGACCATTGTTGGTGTATGGGAAAACGAGCAAATACATGAGGATAATAGGGATACATGGAAAAAAATGGAACTTTCCAGGGAAATGTTACAAGCCTTTAAAGTCAGTAATATATACATCTACAAATCATATTCCTCAAGAAACAGTCCAGAAAAATAAGAACCTTTTTTTCAATATTTTTTCATGATCTTTGCATTCCCTGTGGCAAACAGATAGTTCCCTCCAAATTTCAACATCTAAATAGAAAAGACATTCTATGATATGAGATTTTCCTGACATATTAAATTCTCCTCTTTTTAGGATCCCAGAAAAAGTAAAGAAAAAGACAAACTCTTTAGTATTTTCCAATTTCCCATATTTTTATTGGTGAAAGTGGCTGCATGCATCGGTTTTCAGTTTGAACCTATATAATTGGCAATAAAATTGATTTATGGCTAGTAATTCCAACACATGCACATATATTTAAATAAATATACACAGATATGCATGTGTTAGTCTGGCAGAACCAGCCTGTGGTTGGGTCTGTCTGATCCAATGCATCCAACAATATTCACTAGCATTAAATAGGATGCCGATACAATGCTGATTCAGGCTGGAAGAAACAAGAGAGACTGAAAACTTGATTGCAAAATTGACATAAAACTGGGGTATCCTTTTCATTGTTGGACAACCATGTTGGATCAGTCTGAGCTTATGGCAGTAAGCCCAATTTGGTTGCATTAGCTAGACCTTCTCATGAGCACACATACCAGCATCTCGTAATCAACTCAATTCCAAGCAGTCATCACTTCAAATACTCAGCAGAAATAAGGAATATACCTCAAAAATGTCATCCTTCAAGCGTTTACAAGACAAATTTGCCGCTCCCAGAATGACTACATGGGGCTGGTGGTCTGTCATAAATTTCAACAATCGTTGCTGGTCATTTTTCTTGCGTTGCTGCAGCTCACCTTGAGACCGAATATTGAGCGATCCTGTATACAAAACATCCAGCATTTCTCCAGATGAATCTAACATAACGAAAGTAGTTGCTGGCTTACCAGGGCCCCAACAACAAGCCATGACCCTTGGTGCAGCATCTTCTTCTGAGCTAGCATCATTATCCTTCCGTTGATATGGTGCCACAGAAACTCTATTCCACAACTGTTTCCCATACTCCATAAGAAGCCAGTTTTTAGCTCTTGCAGTCAGCAAGAATCGAGCTTCCTTTTCCATTGATGGGAACAGGAAACTAAAGAAAGCATCTTTCAAGATCAACTTGCGTTGTTCATTCCAAAGCTGAGCAGACTTACTCACACCATCACTGATGTAATAATCGTTTGAATCATTTATTAGCTTAGTTTGAACATTTTCAGGTAATTTTATGGTGACCTGAATGAGTTTCTCTTCTTCTGCCTTTTGGATAAGAAGCCATTGTGCATCTTTAAATTCACAAAGCGGTTTTTTGTTTAGCCACTTAATAGCTGCAAACCGATGAAAATAATCTATTGCAGTTTTCCCATCAGGAGTAGGACTAGTATAGACCACAGCTTTCTCCATATATATGCTTCGGACATGTCTCCTGACAGAAGGCTCACAGCCAATTTCCACAGCTGCCTGCAGCAGGAGAAATGTTAAAGGAATTGCTGAATATGTCAAGCACCAAATATGACAAAGTCAACAGAAACAGAGAAAAATTCTAGAACAGCATTAGTGAAATTCGAATACCATGTGCCTGGCACCTTTAAGCACATCTTGAGGACTCTCAAACATTGCACAAGTAAAGTTTGCAGCTATTTCCTCAGGAGTTTCTTTGGCATCTTCCAATTCATCCACACGCTGAATCAAGAAAAGCGGCAAATGGTTATATTTAGTGATAGAAGTAGTTGTTGAGGCCAATAGAAGTTACAAAAATGGAAAAGACAAAAATCTTTTCCAAGGAAGTTATAAAACAGCAAGGACATACCATCTTTTCCAAGTTTAGGAGCAATCCAAATTGTTCTGAACTAAACCCAAACTTGTTTGACACCTCCCATAGACCAGCTTTACTGCAAATGCTATAAAGAGACTTCCGCTTTGGCCTCTTAAATTGGCCCTCTTCAAGTTCCACTTCTCCTGGTGGGAAGTGCAAATTGAACTTTGCATCAACATCATCAACCTCTCTTTCTGATTCAGCAAGCTTAAGAGACTCAAGAACCGAATTGAAAAGCTGCCGGTTTAATGCAAGCCTTGTCTCATCATCAATCCTTCGAGCTTCCTCTTGAAATCGCTTATTGTAATAAGATTCGAGAGCAGTCTTCCTCTTTTGAAGAAGCAACCATTTCTTGTCAAGATTCTGGACAGCCCAAAGTTTCTGCAAAAAGAAAGAAGATATTATCTCTGCATGCTCTTTTCTACAGGTCTTTTCAGCAACCATGTTATCATTAGATAATAAGATAGCAAAGTCACATACAGCAGTTTCGTGCTCAGAACTTGCTAATCCCATGAATAAAAAAAAGTACCTTGTGCCACTTTAGTTTAGGCATTCTTTCAGTCCTATCTTCACCTTCAGTCAAATCACACTCAGGATCTTTAAGTAGAGTAAGGCATAGCTCCTTCCGATAAGTTGCAATAAAGGGAATCTACAATGGTTGGTATAGAAATGAAAAATCAAATATGGCAAGATAGAACATGAAAAATGAAGATATCAAGAATTTTCCCACATAAAAATAGTTGAGGACTTACATCCCACTTCTGCACATGTAGCATCCCTAGTACACGACCAATGTCTTCCCTGTTAATTTCCCTCACCCGGTCTATGTTGCCAAAAAATGGTGAACTATCAGGGCTTATAAGCTGCCTATAGATCCATTGACTCTCTTCTTCTAAGCTTGTGTCATCCGTTGGTACAGGACCAGTAACTTCTTCAAATAACTGTGCAATTTGGAAGTAAAAATAAGATCATGCCAAGGTCAAAGAGCAAGTTGATGCAACAATTCAATGACAGGTTGTATTTGAATGGTGAACTGCTGAAAACATTTCAGAAACTTGAGTAAAAATTGTGAAACCTGGATCCTCTCAGGCACATCAATTTCTCGTATCTGATCATCCTTTTGAGTCATATACTTCTCAGCAATGATAGAGGGTTCAAATTCATCCTCAAGCCTCTTTTCCCTCCACTCGCCTGACTCACTGTAACTGCCAGCCTTCTCAAGGCCTTGCTTGCGACGCATCAGCAAGTCATCAACATCCCCAAATATGTCTTGAGCTTCCTGTAATGCAGATGAGGATACGCCAGGTGCTTGTCGTGACTTTTTTTTACTTGGTTTTCTCCTCCTAGGAATCCAGATTGCCCGTTAGAAAAACCAGGAGAATTAGGAAAAATGAACAACCACACTCTCAATTATATACCTCACAGGAGCACCATTCTCATCAACTTCTTCTTCATCCACAATAAAATCTGCCATTTCATCATCTTCACCGATATCCCCATCCTCTTCTTCTGGCTGTTCCTCTTCTTCAGGGATATCCTCAAGAGCTGCACCTGGGAGAATGCCAATGCTTCAGTCAACAAATATACTCTCAGAAAAGCCAAAAAGGAGGAAATTCAGAGAAATGATGCCCAAAAGAACCTTCATCATCTCCAAATAACTTGTGCTTAAGTTTTTCCTCATCAGTTCGGCCACTACGACCACCTATATCAACTTCCTCTTCGTCAGAAAATCCAGACCGCTCCTGCTCAGTATCCCTCCCAGCCTTTTTCAAACGTTTAAACTTTTTGCTTCCCTAAGAAAATTAGGAAGGAAAAGGCATCAGATATATGAAAATTTTGATCGGAAACCTTTAAGATCCAAATGAAAAGGAAAAAAAAAGGCACATAAAGAGCTCAAAGTCCTACCAACTTCGGCCGGTGGAAGCCTGTAATGTTGTTGTCCTGAAGCAACTCATAGTCATCATCGTCAAGAACATAGTTCTTCTCTGATTCTCTGTGGTGCACAAAAACCAAGAATTAGATTCCAATTCATGTGTAAGAAACCAGAAATAATCATGAGATATTAATCACAAGAAAGATGCAGAACAATGAAAAATGTAAAGTCAACCTCTTCCTCCTCTTTTTCTTCTTATGTTTCTCCTCTTCATCACTTTCCCTACCATCCTCTTCCTCATCCGGTTCTCCTTCTTCATCCACATCATCCACTATAAAACCATCATCCTCATATTGATCTTGACCTTCTTCTGCTCAGCAAAACAAAGTAATGTGACCAAAGTCAATGGAAAGCACCCATCAAGAGGCAAAAAGTAAATATAGATATCAGGAAAGAAAGGATAAGATGTCACGGTGCATGATAAAAGATGACATCTATAAAAATATCTTCATAAAGTTCTTCTTATCGGGAGTTCATCTGGACTAGTCAGATGTCCTCTATAAGGCTTCTTAATTTTTTTTCTTATCAGAATTTGTCTGGACCAATCAGATGTCATTTATAAGAAGATCTTGATGGCTTCATAAAGTTTTCTTATCAGGAATTCAACTGAACCAGTCAAACCAATTACTCAAGGTCCAACCAGGTTGAATGACTCAGGACGTTTCACATCTGTGGTTCAGTACAAAATCCAATCGGTCCAATAACTTAACCCAATCATCAGTATCATCACTAGAAAGGGAAAGAAAGGCCAAAATTTGTCCATTATGCGAGTTCGCTAGAGAGGAAACATTAAGTCCATCTATTGAATAAAAACACAAGTCCTAATCAATAAAGTACTAGTAAGTGAGCTCCCTTATCAATAAAAAACAGAATGCTTGCGTTTTCATCTTTGGTAAAGCCGACTTAATGAGCAGATATGGCTGGCTTTTGCAGAATCCAATCCTCACAATGTTGTCAACCCATTGGGCAGCAGACTGGATGCTGAACAACCATGAGTACGTTCCTGCTGAATTGGACTTTTTTGCCAGAATGATGAGAAAGTTCATCATTTTAACATCCAGTGGCAAGATTCAGCACTCGATTGAACATGGCTGTGTACCATGATAGTAAAAGTCAACAGCTTTTCTTCCTTTTTTTTTTTTTTTTTTTGAGTTAGTCAAATGAATATCAGTGCAATGCAGCAGGTGGGGCAAGCAAAGTTCTGCACACTAGATAGAATTTTGGAAAAGAAAAAATACAAAAAATCTCCGAAATCATACTAAATTGTAAGAGATATCAAATTATAACTCGAAGAAAAATGAAGGTAAAAAATAAAGAAAGAAAGAAACTTTTCCTTAAGAATCCTATTTCTCTGCCTAACGAACCCTAATCCCCATTGGAAAATAAATATCCAGATAATAATAATAACTCAAAAACCCTAACCTTCTTCTTCATCTTCATCCGCATCTTCGTCATCTCTTTCTTCGACTGCTTCCGTGTCTTCGACTCCCCTCTCGTCCTCTTCCTCCTCCGCTATCTCATTCTCATCTGCGGGAAGAAGAAGAGCAAAGATATGAGTGATCAAATTCGAACCCAATATATAAAATTTCACAGAGAATTAAACCATTACCTTCGTCGTCTAAGATCACGGCTCTTCCGCCCATGTTTATAACTGGAAATTACAGCAACTGGGGTGTTTTGTATGGCTTCAAGAGAGCCGAACCCTAGAATCAAGAGCAGAATTTTGCGACGAAGAGCGTATGCAAAGAGAGAGAGAGAGAGAGAGAGAGAGAGAGAGAGAGAGAGAGAGAGAGAGAGAGAGAGAGAGAGAGAGAGAGAG
>JAYJMB010043486.1:0-21298 GCA_036873735.1 Pouteria campechiana
ACAAGTCGAAACCGGTTCAATCATTAACCTATTTTAGCCCAGTTCGGTCCAATCCTAACAAAAATATAAAAATAATATTATTAATACAATAAAAGATAAAATAAAATAGCAATTAGCAACATGTTATTAAGAGATTTATATATTTAAATTAATGTTTATGATTGTATTTTTAAATTTATGTTTAATTATTTTTTATTTTCAACCAATTGAACTAGCCTATCAAATGAGTTGGACAGTGAACCAGATACTTTGACCGATTTTATCACTCAGTCCAGTTTTATTACACTACGGCTCGTTGTCTTGTCTAGCTGTATTTATACTCCCTGCACTCTACATTTCATTATTTTCAACTTTCAATCATTATTATCATAATTTCAATTATTTAATAATAATTTTTTATATTAATTTACTTTTAAATCTTTCAAACATCTCATTAATTAGTTAATTATTTTTAAATACATGTCCTGTTACAATTTATTTACTATGCTATTTTATTTTTTCTGTGGTACATTTTTCAGTATACGCACACTTAAATGCGTATCGTTTTACACTGAACTAAACACACCTTAGAATATATCATAATCTCACATAAAAAATGGCGAATTGAATTGGAATGCCGTGTAAAATGTCTGCCAAGATGGACTCGTTGTGCACTCTACGCTGGGCACTTGCCACTTGCTAATAGAGCAGTGGTGGGTTTCGTTCCTAGGAATGCTCCGAAGTCAAATCCTGGCCGACCATTTCTGCTATTTGACTCTTTCAACCCTTAAAACCCAGTGATAGCAGTTGGTAAGCTGAGCTTCACCTGACTTTTGGGTTGAGCTGGTGCGTGAGCATACCAATGAATCAGGCCATGCACCCCATGATTTGGAATGTTAATGACGGTCCACATTGACCAGGAAAATTTTTTTAAAAAAGAGGAAAAATTCCACCCATCGTCTAAAAACGCTGTTTCTCTCATCCTTTCATTCTACCTGTGCTCTAACAGAGCACATGTGCACCCCCACCGCGAAATTTCGAATGCTTGCACCTTGCCACACACGTGCAAATGCGGCACCTACGTGTGAGATCCAACCCAATCATGCTCGAGTTGGCTTGAATATAAAAATTGGAGTGAAATAGTAGTCAATGATTGCATGCTTGAGGGTGTGTTTGGGCAGTGGTGAGAGAAAAAGAAAAATGCAAATTAAAAAGGGCATTTGAACTACAACATGAGGCTATCACGAAGAGAATAATATAGCCATGAAGTGGAAAAAAAAGGTAAATACAATGCCCCCTTTTTTCAGCTTGTCCATATTCATGGTTGTATACCAATTACCAAACCATTGTCAGCTTCTTCATCCATGTTTTTAAAATCGCACCGTTCATGCCATCCATTGCATTGATCTTGGTTTCTAAGCAGAAATGGCCCATTAGACCCCAGATCATGCTTGTTTAGTGGCTAGATCAGCCATATCTTCATCCTCTTTTCCGAGTAGCTACTCATCTTCAAGCCATGAACACCACGGCCGAAGATTGTCCACGTATAAACGGCGATTTGGAAGATTAAAACAACCCGAATGATACTGCTGGGTCTGGTTGGGAGTGAGGGGAAAAAGAGGAAAACAGATAAAAAGATTAAATTTCCAAAAAAGAAAAAATGAAAGATGAAGGAAACGACACAGTACTACAAAGAACAATGGTTTAAAATATAGTAAATACAAAGTTTGTTTGCCAATTAAAATTAAATGAAAATGAATTAATTAATATAATATTTATCTAATCCGACAACTCTACTCTCTTCTCCCAATAACCTGTAGTTTTAATCATCGCCTTATATTTTCATGAAAAGGAATATCTATTTTATTATTCCATTATTAAGTCATATCTTGTCCAACCATTTTCTTCATTTTCCTTAAAATGTAGTATTTCGTTTTTTCCCTCTTTTTATCTTTTTTTTTTAATATATTAGAGTCCTAATCAAATCAATATATTAAATAAATATTAGTTTCCAAGGATAAACAGGGGATGATGACTAAAAGTATACCCACGATGAATAGTTAAATGATATTACAATTAGAAAAACTGAAAAAAGGATGAAAAAAGAAATTTTCATTATTTGCTTTGCTACTTGACATGCAAAAGAATCTTCATTATCCCGCCAAACAGATGGCTAGACTAATTTACCCCGCAAAAAAAATCCCAGCCGCTCATTCCACAATCCGATGGTCAGATGGTCAAAGAAGAGGTTAAAAGCCCATTTATTAGGAAATAAACCGAAAGCACAGGCAGGTGAACTACTTGGACGGTCCAGATGCCCAATTGCAACTAGAGAGAGTACAAACTTTCATGTACCACCGGACCATTTCAAGGCAAAAAAACAAAATGAGAGTAGATAAAACTATTAAAATCAACGCTCGGGCGACTCCATTTCTTACAAGGCTGAGCGCAGACAAAACAAAGACAGAGACACACTCTCCCTCTCTCTCGCCCTCCTTTTCCTCGTTTCTCCAATCCCTTTTCCCCCTTTTCTCTCTGTTTCCTCCCAGGAAATTCCGGAAATTCCCTAAAAATCTCCGCTTTTATCCTCCTTCCCGCTTCCGTTTCTTCCTTCTCCCCTTCCTTTCTAGGGCTTCTAGGGTTTTCGCTTCTTTTCCTGTCAAGCAGCAGCTGGGTAGTACGGATCAGTGCAATCCGACGTACGGAAGGCGAGCGCAGTGCTGGTGGGGGTTTCGTAGGGGTTGACGGTGGTGCCCGGTGCTCGGATTTGCAGGGAATTAAGGTTTCGGTGCTCTTGATGTGAGCGGTGCGATTTGCAGATTTCGAGGTGAGTTTGATGGTGTTCTGTTTTGGCAATTGTTGATTTGTTTGGATTGTTTTTTTATCTAGATCTGCTATGAAAGATTGATTTTTCCTTTTTCTTTTTGATCGAGAGGTGAGTGTGAGTGTGGTGCTCGAGTGTGAGATCTGAGCTGTTTGTCAGCTGGGTGGTGCCAGATGTGGATGTTGGTGTGGCCTGTGGGTCGGGCATGGCGAGCTTTTCTGTTGGATTTGCACAGTCTGCCGTTTACATTGCCACTCTCATTTCGTGCCCGCCCGTGGTAAACCTTGTGAGCAGAGATGTGGATTTTGTGATTGGCGACTGTGTGGATATTGTTCATTGGCATGATGGCACATGAGTAGGGCGCCACTATCACCAGGATTATCAAGCTTGTACCCCTGACATTTACTGTTGATAGCATTTTTAATGGCATGTGCTTTTTGTGCACCTCTTGAAGGCATGAGTGATGGGGGCAGGCTTGGTGAACTGCTTAGATCTTGCATTACATCTCACTGGAAAATGGAAACTGATGGCAGTGGAGCTTTCACCACGCAGCTTAGCAGCTCTGCTGTTTTTGGTATTGGAAAAGCCCACATGAGAGTCCTTCACGTAATTATGCTAATGGCTGGTTTTCTGTAGAATCTATCTTTAACTGTGAATAATTCAGTAAATTTTAGCCTACAGGATGCCTTGCATATGCAAAGATTGCAAAAGGGGAGAAAAATTATTTCCAGTGTTTGTTTCTGATGACAAACTTATGAAAAATGCATGATTTGGGTTTCATTAGTTCCTTGACTTTGGTTCAAAACAACTAGATTAGGCAATATATTGTTAAGTATTTTTATTTTTTTACTGGCAAAAAGAAAAAAAAATATTGATGGACCAATGGGTAGCACTAAGCATCATTTCAATGCAGTGGGTAAACACTATAAAGAATTAAATGCAAGAAATGATACCAATAAGGCTCATAGAAGAAAGAAGAAGGATATGGTAGTCCAAATACCTTATTTTGCTTCAGCCCCCTGTTCTGTTGGTTCTTCTCCTTGTTCCACGGATCACCCGCATATCTTATTTAG
This sequence comes from Pouteria campechiana, assembly GCA_036873735.1. Lineage (NCBI taxonomy): Eukaryota > Viridiplantae > Streptophyta > Magnoliopsida > Ericales > Sapotaceae > Pouteria > Pouteria campechiana. The sequence continues at coordinate 3,877 of JAYJMB010043486.1, forward strand.
AGGCTGCTATTGAAGATGTTTTGAGGGGCCCGTGAATTTGTCTGGGGGACATTGGAATGTCTGATATTTCATATTTATCCACCCTGTTTCTCAATGTTGTATGCACACCTTAGAGCTTCTCTATTTCAACTTTTAAGAGCGAAATAGTTATCTGAGTAGGGAAAGCACATCTGCGAACATCATTTGTTGTGGAGGCTACCTCATCTGTGCACTTAATTCTGATTGGTTGGTTTCCAAAACAAATTTGTCTTAGGAGAGACCAGTCAATGCCCATCAACTTTTCAGTGTTTATAGCTTAATAGATCGCATGTTGAGACCACTGTGAAGTGTTTAAAAGTTGTAACTACATTTCCTCACTGTGTAATTTTCTGGGGACAGTAAAACAGAAGCTGTCGGTTGTTGTGATGGGCTCATCAAGATTGGAGATGCTCAGAAAATCTTCCAGTTATGTGAAGTCTGGATTAATGCATCCATTTCCCCATGTTTTTGATAACTTAGATATAGAGGGTTAACTAGTGTGAAGTCAACTTTCTGGAAAAATCTCAAATTATTGGAAGGTTGCAGACAAGTTACATGATGACCAAAATAGAGTGTTTTGTTTTGGATCATGTTACTGATGTATATTTTCAAAATTCTCGAGAACATACTGCAAAGATGAACATCCTGAAGCGTCCATTTTTTTGATAGATTGTATACAAATCTTTCTCAATTTTCTTCCATGCAGATTTTAATCCAGCTATTCAATCATGAAATGACATGATGATGATACAGTTATTGGTTGATTTGGCTGTGCTTTTTTCTGAATCTTCTCTGACTTTATCAGCTGTGGAAACTCAGCAAATGTGAACCTGTGGAACATATTGTGTGCTTCTGTTGTGATAATAGCAATACCACTGCCACCACCATCTGAGGGTAGTTGGGTTCAGTTACAAGAGTCTGTCTCCATCTTTCAGCAAGTTTGAAATATGTTCAGAGATGGTGCTGTCTTCGTTTTCTGCACCTTGTGTTGTTTGTCAGTAGGATTAAGTGGTTATAATATTTGTTCCATTGATGTTTGATATGGTCACTTGCATTAGATAATCGCTAAATGCACTTTGAGCTCATGTCAATATCTGCAAGTCGTAATGGGTGGACAGTTTGACCTTTCATTATGAGAAGATATTAAGGATGCTGTCCTTTCATTTTATAAGGTTGCTAATGTCATGTTTCTCACTTATTTTACCTTCTCATTCACTTCTCTTGATTTGTACTTATTTCTTCCACCTTTGTGTCTGCCTTGAATTTCATCATGCATATGCATCTTTCCACTTTTTCAATCTGCACATTGATTATGTTTACATGGAATACCTTTTTAATTAGCGACAAGCTACCCTTGCCTTGACATTGATGATATCAACACTAGATGATGATGCTTGACGAGTAGATGCTTGGTACGAGCATCAGCATTAGACTTTTCACCTCACTATGAGCAAGTGAAGCCTGAATGTTCAATTTTACTCCTATTGGTTTTCAACAAATGGGTTTTAACTGTGCTCCTATATTATGTTTGCTTATGAATATTGCATAGATGGACTGTTGTTTGATGCATGCGATATTATCAACGAATTGGACAATTCCTTGCTCTTAATAGACGTGCCAAGTTGCTGATACTTTTCCCAATTTAATGGAAAAAATGTTTACTTTAATGGGAAATTTCAATTTGCTGTTTTAACACCTGTTTTGACTAGCGTGAAGACAATTAAGCATTGTTCAGATAGTGTTTCAGAATGTGTGATACTGCTGTTTTCTGAGGTTCAAATATTGACATTGTTCTATTTCATGCACAAAACTGCCTGATGATCTTCTAATGGAAGTCTTTGCTTCATGAAGGTTACCTTTTCCATCATCGTGGCAATCACTGAGGCAGTGGAACTAATGAACTTGGCATGAAATAAAGTTGGGATATTCCACGATCATTATTTGCACTTTCTTTACAACTAAATATGCCTACATGGTTTTTTTCATCCAAAGAACCAAAGAAGAAGCCAACCAAGGAGAATTTCATTGATGCATTATTTCCCCGTAAATTTAAATCTCAGTCAGAGGCAAAAGGAAGCGTTAGATTAGGAGGTTCTCGAAGATGCAGTAATGACATTAACATAACTTCAGAGAAGGTGTCTCGGTCCCGAGCTGAGTCTAGGTCATCATCGCCTTCAAAGCAAGTATCACGGTGCCAAAGTTTTGCAGAGAGGCCTCATGCTCAGCCTCTTCCTCTTCCTGGAGTACAATCCTCAAATATTGGCCGTACTGCCTCTGGAGTCAGTATATCAAGACCGGCATCAGAGAAACGAGCTAAGCCGTCATTGCTTTTGCCGCTTCCAAAACCAGGCCATAGCTTGAACAAGCCTGATGCCACAGATGTTGATGGGGATTTGGCTACAGCTTCTCTTTCTAGTGACTGCTCGATTGATAGTGATGATCCCCTTGATTCTCGCCTTGTCAGTCCTCAGGGAAATGACTATGACATTGGGAGCAGAGCTGTTGCAAACAGCCATTCCAGGTGAATTGTGTGTTTGATTGTTGTATGGTTGCTGTGATCCTGCATCCTGATGCATCAAGATGCGAATGGTGCTTACAGCCCATCGCATAGCTGATTTACTCCAATTGGAATTATGCAGCTGCTTAGGATATCTTCGTCATTCGAGGAGTGTTTCTGGCCCCTCTTATGACCATGGCTCTGTTTTCCCTCAACTGTCTGCTTATTGTGCTGCTAGTAGGGCGGTAGGGCTGGGATCTTCCAGCTTGGGGTTTGTGATGCATAACCCATCAGAATGAACCGTTGGATACAGTAGCCACAGAATTAGCATGTATTGAATTAAGCATTCATGAAGCTATACATGTCTTGATGTGTTAATATGCCATTGTTGGCCCACATTGAGTCATGAATGGATCACAAACTGGCTGTCTGAGGAGATTCTGAGCCTGCCATTGTTGTTATTATTTTTTCTTAATGGTTCATTTTTAGTTATCAAGCTGCTTACAGTATCATTCCTTTTTTTTTTTTTTTTTTTCTCTCTGTCTCAAAGTGTGATGCATAAGGATCAATCTCCTAACATCACCCGGAAGAACTCAGGAGAGAATCTGAAACAGGCTAACTTGATGTTCAACAACCATCAGAGTCTTTCTTCACCACCCAAGCGTGGTCTTGTGAATACTTATACTTCCAATATTTCTCATCATGGGGCTTTTGGAATAGCGAGTGCTCCAGACAGTTCCATGTCTAGTCCATCTAGGAGTCCTATAAGGGTTTCCCCTGAGCAAATTGCAAACTGTACTTTCTGGGCTACAAAACCTTACCCAGATGTGTCACTACTTGGTTCAGGCCAATGCTCTAGTCCTGGTTCAGGTCATAATTCTGGGCATAATTCAATGGGAGGAGATATGTCAGGACAGTTGTTTTGGCAGCCTAGCAGGGGTAGCCCTGAGTGTTCTCCAATACCCAGCCCAAGGATGACTAGTCCTGGACCTAGCTCCAGAATACAGAGTGGTGCAGTTACTCCTTTACATCCACGGGCTGGAGGGGCTGCATCAGAATCACCTGCTACCTGGCCTGATGATGGAAAACAACAAAGCCACCGGCTGCCACTTCCTCCTCTAACAATTTCTACTTCGTCTCCCTTTTCCACCTCAAGTTCTGGGGTACCAACATCGTCCTCAGTTCCACGGAGTCCAGGAAGGGCTGAGAACCCTACAAGCCCAGGTTCACGCTGGAAGAAGGGAAAGCTCATTGGGAGGGGCACATTTGGGCATGTTTATGTTGGGTTCAACAGGTGAGTCTCAGCTTTGATAGCTCATTTGAAGAGTCCTATGCACACTAATAAATGTTTTTGGTGTCAACATTTGAAGATACACTGCTAGGTTATTTGGGGATACACATGTGCTTGCATTTTAATGTGAAGTTCAGTTAAGAGTAAGTAACAAAAAATATTGAAATTTCCTATATTCAAGTAATGCTTGTGACCCTAAAATTATAGTTTTCCTTCATTTTCCATGTATCAATTAAAATGACGCGATTACAGAGCCTTAAATTAGGCCAGGCACTCAAATTCACTGTTACATGATGAAACTATGGTTCATTTTTTATTCTCTTAAATTACAACCTGGCTGCAAACTACTTGTTATCATCATGTGCGCAGCTAAATAGGGTCAGCCAGCATCATTCTGCTGAAAAAGAAATAAAGAAATACAATCTGGATCTTTGTGCTTTGTTATACTAGCAGTCACTATTCTGTTTGGCGATGCGTCAAATTACAGCTTGCTTGGCACATGTTGGGTAACAATTGTCTAATATTTATGATTATGAGTGATTTTGCTGAAGCATCAAGTTTCTTTATCTTGTTTGTTGAAACCTTGGCCTAATAGACATCCCTTGAATATGAATGTTATGGTTGGATGTGCTCATTTCTGACTTATTCTTTTAACAAAGAACTGCTTTAATTTTTCTTTCATTTATTTACATCATTATGTCTCAGTATCTGTGATGTTCATTGCTCTAAATGGCTTATAAAAATTGAATTTTGAATGTTTGTTATGCTCTAGTGTGGTTACTGCCTACTACTTACATGAGCAATCGTTCTATGTATAGTCATTATGCAACTTTTCTAATCAATTTTACATCAAATGATTATTTACTATATGGTAATCTATAGAACCTCCTGTTATCCAGTATTTGTGCAATTGAGTGGGAAATCAAATTCTGCATTGCCAGTTGGCCACAATAAATTAAACCCATATTGGCACTCGGGCTGTCAATTTGTTGGATGCTAGACTGCTGGAGTACTTGTGGGAGAACAACTTATGTGAAGAGGCCATTTTACCTGACAGGTGAGAAGCCAATTGTATGGCATGATGCATCCGACGTTCTTTCAAAAGAGTGTTCTCAACCTTTTGTTATGGTTAACCTTCTCACCTAAGCTGTTCTCTACTGGCATCCAACTAATTATATTTGAATGTTACAACAGTGGAAACTGTCAGGTTTGGGTCTTGTTGAACCTGGTCCCATCAGATTTTAGGTGCCTAATTGACCATTGAACCTTTTTTTGAGTCAGTTTGAATTGGATGATAATAGTTACATCGTTGAACTAATTGGTGCAGGCTTTAAAATATGCTGTGGCTTCTAAATGGGGCTGCTTATGTTTTTGTGGTTTAATAAACCTCATTTTACTGTGAAAGGATTTAAATTTGTTTAATATAAAGTTATAAACATTACTATGATCAATTGGGCCTTGCACGATCACCATCCAAATTGTGTCTGTGATAACGTACTAGACTCTTGTTTTTAAACCAGGCTGAAGCTGTTGGCCTTGATATGATCCCATTATTAAGCCTTGGCCCTTAAATAATGGGCCAGGGCTGCCCACCTGCTTTTCTGTGTACAGCGTTAGTTGTAAAACTTCTAGACAGTCTCTAGTCATGTTGTATAGGGTTCCTTTACAGGAAAACTTTCCTTGTTTTTTGTACATCCAATGTGAAATAGAAAACATTTTTTTAATAAAAATATGGCCTTGATTTGGTCCCACAGGTAATGTGGTTTTGTAGATCTCTTTTTCTGATTATATTGTCTTGGATTTTAGTGCAAGTGGTGAAATGTGCGCAATGAAGGAGGTTACACTATTTTCTGATGATGCCAAGTCAAAAGAAAGTGCAAAGCAATTGATGCAAGTAAGTTGCTTTTATATGGGAATTTTGGGTTAAACCTGTTGCTGTGATGATAATATTTCTGATTTGATTAATTGTGAGTTTCTGTTACCACCATATGCTAACTGTTATTCATTTTTATTACTTATTTCTAGTTCTACATTTTTTATTTTTACAGGAAATAGCTGTGTTGAGTCGGTTTAGACATCAAAATATAGTGCGCTATTATGGTTCAGAGACGGTACGTATTATTGTGCTGAGTTTGTATGTAGATTCTTGGTCACTTCTGATGTATTATTTTGTTCTTGAGTTTTTATGGAATGAAAAAGTCATTATTGAATTTAGCGAACCCCCGTTTAGGTAGGAAACAAAACATGATGATGATGATGATGATGAAAGTTGTCCAATTTGTTTACAATTTGAAATGTTAATGACAAGCTTTGACTAATTCTATTCATGATATTAACATACCTTTTTCACCAATAAAATGACAGAGAAGCTACTGTCATAGTCAATGCTTCACCAATGAAGAACTGATCCGGTGATCCTATAGTGATGAAACAACCCGGCAGCTGCTGACTTTAAAATTTGTATTCGGAACTTGTCTTTTAGGGTCTGTTTGGGAGTGAGGAAAAGAGTCGGAAGGAAAAAAAAGGAATACAGAAAAAGTGAGTGAAAGGAGAGGAAATGATGTGATGTGATAGTGAACAATGATTAAAAATAAAGTGAATTTTTATGAAAAGATGAAATAATGATTTAAAATATAGGTAATAATGAAAAAAAGTTGGGGTTGTTCGGTAGTCAAGATATCAAATCACATCAAAAGGTGTGAAAAATGGTCGATAAATTTTCCTATCCTCTTTTCCTCATTACCAAATGGAGCCTTAATATGTATTCATTTCAAATAACACTAGGACATTGACTAATGCCAATTCATAATGTAGCAGTCAGTGACAGATTGTGTACTTTATGACAAATATTTTCTTCCCCTGTTATATTGTTTCAATTCTTTTCTTGCCACAAATGGTATGTTCAAGCTGGCATGCTACCGGTTTGTTGAGGTAGAGATGCCTTTGTGTGTTATATAGGACTTGACCCTTGTGTTCAGCTGTCACTTCTTCACCTCCCCATTTTAGATTTGGCACAAACATTTGCTAATTCTCACGGAAGTTATGTTTACTTTGAGTTGATTTCAGCATGATTTTGTTTTTGGGAAGGGCACATATGAATGCATCAACATACTGACCAAGCAATTTCATGGAAAAGCTATTTGCTTTGACTGCAAACATGCTGCTTTTGTATTGAGTCTTCGAAACTTGCAGAAATTCTGCATGATGTGCAAGTCACTTTTACTGCTGTTGAGGTACCGTAAGCTAACCGTTAGGCTGCATGAAGCACAAACAACTCTGACTGTATTTTTGAGTCAAGAATCCAGTTTGCTTGTTGGTTTCTGCCGAAGCCAAAAGAGAAATTATGGAAGCTAGGTTTGAATGATGCTTTCAATGGATTTGTCTACAGAGAAATAACCAAGTCTTCAGGAGTGTTGCATTTTCTTTAGAGGCATGTTCTTCAGAATCAAAGGGTTCTTCTTCTTCTTCTTTTTTGTTCCCTGCAGGGTTTGTAAGTACGGGTATATCCAAAGTCATAGGATCGCCTTTGGTTTGTTTCTTTGGCTGATGCCTCATCATCCATTGAATAAAATCATTTGAATTTTGGAAAGAAAAATTATTGTAGTCAAAATTACTCGTATGTAATCCCATCACTGAAAATGAACAATGAATGCCTTTAGAGAATTGAACAAAAAAATATTATTTTAATAGCGACTATTTCACGTTACAAAGAACATGTAATATTCCCCAGGTATATATGCTTGCATTAATTATTTTTATTAGAATTTTCTACTTTAACCTCAATGACACAGTATTTATAGGATAATAATTCAGTGGAACCTTTCCATTGAAATTTTGAAGGAACCTTATATTTTTGGCCATCATGAATGATTAGTGAAAATTTAATCTGACCATCATATTTAATATTGCTTGTTTAGGTAGGAACCTGGAGATCATCTTGATAAAACATTTGGGTCGGGGCAAAATTAGAATCATTTGAGAGTGAATGTTTGCCCTTCAAAATTCTTTCTTTCCTTGCGAGACCCATGAAGTTATAATCATGCATACGTACCTTTGAAAGGCTTCCTCACATGTTGATGCATGATTTTACTAAATTTTATTACAGTTCAGCAATTGTGTAAATTGATCAAAGTATTTTTGCTACGTGATTTTGTACATTTTCAAATGTTGCAGCCCACAATAGGGTTCTGATTGAAATGATTCAAATATTTCAATTAAAGGATAGTGCAAGTATAATCAATGGATTGGATTTTGTTTAGTCATCTTTAATTGACTTTGAAATGGCGAGTTACCTTCAAAATTTCAATGGAAAGGTTCCATTGAACTACTATCCATATTTATATGGCCTATGTGTATGTAGCAATTTGATTCAGTCAGCTTTATCTGGTATTAGACATCAGTTTCTCGTGTCTCTACCTTTTGGCATACATGCTTTTGACTGAAGTTTTGAATGTATCTTCTGTGATCGAGTTGAAATTAAACTGAAACATTTTCATACCCTTTTTCCTGCAATATGTTGATGAGAAATTATTTGCAGTTTCTAGAGGGTATTTGGTTACAACCGACTCTTACTGGTTGGAGGAGGTTTAATGAATGCTATGAATAGATGGTCTTGATAAATGCATATAGCTGGTATCTTTTCAATGATCGAGGTGATTTAATAGGGGAAGGGAACTTTATGGTCAACTTCTAATATCTATATTGATGTGAATGCTGTAGCCGATGGTATGACTAAGAAGTTTATATGTTTTGTGCTTCAAGACTGCTTCAAGGCTACTTCTTGCTGAATTATAATAATCACAAATAAATGAGTAAATGCAAAAGGGTGCCTTGCCATGGGCATTCAGTTATATATCCTATTTACTCAAATATTGTTAGAAGCCAGAGCTGTTATGACATTTTTTGGTGTCAGGTGGGTTGAAAATTTTCCATTGCTTGCAGCTCACTTTGCAAGCTACACGCGTGGTTCAAGTTGTTATTTATAAAACATCATGTTACCATGTACAGAAGAATCTTACCATACATGCTTAAACATGTTCTGAAAATCTTTACGTTGACTTTTCATTTTTGCAATTTCTTACAGATAGATGACAAATTGTATATATACCTCGAGTATGTGTCTGGTGGTTCCATTCACAAACTTCTTCAAGAGTATGGGCAACTCGGGGAACCAGCAATTCGTAGTTATACTCAACAAATCCTTTTGGGCCTTGCTTACTTGCATGCCAAGAATACTGTACATAGGTTGGTAAAATTCGTTTGATTTCAAATTATTGAGTCTTGATTTGGTAATGTAAGGATTATTCTTAATGTTCCATTCTTTTTGTTCCTTTTGTTTTGTTGTTTTTGGAATGATCAGTTAACATTTGTTTTCTGTGCAGAGACATTAAAGGTGCAAACATTCTTGTGGACCCCAATGGGCGTGTTAAGCTGGCTGATTTTGGGATGGCTAAGCATGTAAGCCCTTTGCTCATGCTGCATGATTGTGATATACATACTGTTCTCTCTGGTTTCCTCTTGTTGGTGATAATTGAGATCAGTTCCTCTTGTAGAGTATGCAACAAGCTTCCATATTCTAGGGTCTGTAGTGAGCAGTGGGCCATTGATGTTATCTGGGATATGTACAATTCTGTTCAGATGAATTTGTGAATTCATTACGGAGTGAGAATGAGAAAGATTTCACATTAAAAAGGCCTGAGACTTGTGAAATATTGATTGAAGAGCCAACTATTCATGATGTTATTGTTAACTTCTGCAAAAGTGATGTTTGTTTCTTGGTCCAACAAATGTTGGTCAGATACAGAAATTGGTTTAATTTATGCCAACGGGATGGCCATTGACTACAATGATGCTATTATTCAGTTGGTTGGTTTAAGTCTAAGAGGCCAGGGAAAGGTGCAAGAGGAGAAAGATGAGGTAATAAGAAAATACTTGGCGATGGTTTATTTGGCTATACAGCCACAGAAATGGAATATCAGTAACAGTGTTTGTATTGAAGGCACCTTTAGCTGGGATAAAGTCAGTGTTCCTGGTATCGGTGTCACCAAAAGGATTGCTTACTGGGGTTAGGGAATCATGCATTGATGTTGCTGATATTATCACTGATATCTATGCACCGACAACTTAGGGAACCACTTGGAAACATGGAGAAAAGCTTTTTGTTTTCAAATGAAACCATACATATTTGTACATTTAGGAATAAAAGCATTATGAGAAGATAAATACTTTAATTGTGTAGGAGCTTGAGCTTCGTCGCAGACTGAGGATACTGGCAGGGAATCATATGAAAAATATTGGAAATCTCAGCAGATCATCCTTTGCTAAGTGAAATTTTAGCAATTAAATATTGTAACGCAATGAAGTACAGCATCAATTAAGCGTCTATGATGTTTGATCCATCTATCAATCCTTGCCATATACATGCCCAGACAACCATCCAGTCTGTTCATCTATTTCTCCATCTTCAAATTTTTTATGAATGGCTTAACTAAATTGGTGTAATATGGCTAAATGCTGCCTTATTGAAGGATTCAAGGTGCGAAATTCTTGTGTTTGTATTTCAAACCATCAAACTGTGCAGAGTTGCTTTTATTTGTCATGTGAAACAGCCAATTGATCCATTAAACACATGGGACAGTTTTGAAGCTTCAAAGTCAATCTTATGGAGAGTTTCATGGCCGGTATTGGCATTTAGGATGGTGAATCCTTTTCAGCTTGCACTTTTTATGTCGTATAATTATCAATTATGGTTCTCTTTTAACTAGCTCGATTGCCCTGTAGGAGTAAGTTGCCTTTGCTCAGGCCTTTTGGTGGTGAAATGAGTGCGGAAGGAAATGGCAAAGTGGAAAAAGAGTTACCTTGCTTTTACTGATTTGTATTTCCATTATATCCAACTTTCCAGTCTGCTGTTTAAGTCTTATCCCTTTACAAAATTTTGTGACTGATTAAGGGAAGGAAAAGTAAGGTGCTTGATTCCAAAGGCCTTTGCTTTTTCAAAAATACTATCGTAGAGGAGGGCATGAACTGCAAAATAGTCTGAAAGTGTACATGGGAAACGGAAGCTTGGATTGCATGGGAAATGTGGTGGTTTTTGGCTTGGAATAAATTACTTATTGGTGAGAGAGAGTTACTAGATTTGTAATCGGATTCTGATCAGGCTTATAATGAAATCGTCTTTTTAGATTGGAGCAGTGTTTGGTGAATGGACGGAAATATGCTATAGGCCCACTTGGATAAGTCTTAGATGGTGATGCAGCTTGAAAATCTACAAATGTGGCTAACTAGAAGTCAATGCATAGCTAACCTGTAAAATGGTTCTTATTGATGATCTGGGTGAAATCAATGGTCTGACAAAGAATCTGGTCATATCAACAGTCAACTGTGTTGTTAGGATTCTTTAAAGCAGTTGCAAGAGTCATAAAGTTAAAAAAGGATTTGAGTACTTTTAGGCATTAATTTTATTTAGAATTATTGCATTAGGTTATTTATTTATTTTCTTCATGTTTTTCCTGATGGCTAATTTTGGAGTATCAAGTGATGTCTGTTTAATGTCAAGTTCTATTTGATAGCTCATTGAGTTAGCTTGCAAATGGGCTTAATATAACATGAATCCGACACTATTGGAGAAGTTCATGGCCTGCAAAAATAAAGCCTGTTTGCGTCCCGTGGGTTCTAAGGTTTTTTTGACCAATTTTTTTTTTTTGTTTTTATCAATTAGATTGTCTCTATATAAAGACTTGTGTGGACCACCAGCATAACATTGTTATTGTTGTCATTATTTGTTGAGTCTTTGCAAAGCTTTAATTTTCTATGTGCTATTATTTCGTTCCAACTCTCCAAGTGCTAGTCATACTGATGTACTAGTTGTTGCCTTGAACTGACAATACACTCCAGATGAAAGGAGCATTAGATTGTATGTTGAATTTCACTGCAAATAGAATGGAGAATCGTGCAAAATTTACTTGATACGGCTATAAAATTCTGGTCTTTTCACTCATGAAAAGACTTCTAAATTCCTTCTAATCAATAAATAAGAACTTGCTAAGTATCCTTAAACCTTCAAAGATGTACAGACTACTTCAAATTAATTGGAGCAGCAAACTATCCGATGCTCCTTGCTTGTTGTAATTTTGGTAGGGACGCTTTGATTGCTTAAGCTAGGTGCTGTTGTGGATTCCAGAAATACTGATGTTTATTTTTTGGATTGCATGTTCTCTCAAAAAGCTAGATGATGGAAAAATAACTAGAATGTGACTGTGCTGACTTGCCGACTGTAAATTGTGATTTTGTGCTGATCTAATGTTGTATGCTTGAAGATAATGGAAAACTGCATTCATGAAGTGGTTTGCTGATTTTCTGTTTTCTCCTCGTTTCTGTGGTTGAGACCATGTGTCAACAATTCTCTCACCTTTCACTCTCTTTTTACATTCCTTTTTTTATATTTCCTTTTGTTTCAGATTACTGGTCAGTCATGTCCCTTGTCATTGAAGGGAAGTCCATACTGGATGGCACCTGAGGTTCGATTGTTGTTTTTATCAGTCTTTTATTCCTTTCGATGCTTTGCTTTCCAGTTGCCTTTCTCAGTTGCACAAGTTGATTCAGGTTATAAAAAATTCCAACGGCTGCAATCTTGCTGTTGACATATGGAGTCTTGGATGTACTGTTCTGGAGATGGCAACAACGAAACCACCTTGGAGCCAGTACGAAGGGGTCAGTTAATTTTTCTAGTGGTTTTTTAAGCCTGTAGGCTCATAGATTTGAGTTTTTATTGCAATACTGAAGTTAACCATTTGCCTTAGCAAGGATGCACACCCCACCTTATGCTTGCTTGTATTGACATAAGGCTCAAACATTGCTAACGTTACTTTCATTTCAAAGGGAGGGGGAACAGAGTTTGTGAAGCTGGTTGCTGATCCTTCTGATGCTAATTTGGAAGCGGTATGATGTGCAGGTTGCTGCGATGTTTAAAGTTGGGAACAGCAAGGAACTTCCTGCTATTCCTGAGTATCTCTCAGAGGATGGCAAGGACTTTATCAGGCAATGTTTGCAACGTAATCCGCAGCATCGTCCAACTGCAGCAGAGCTCCTGGAGCATCGTTTCGTGAAAAATGTTTCATCAGTGGAAAGACCCATCATGGTTTCTCAGTCTTCAGAAGGGCTTACTGGGGCTGCAAATGGAGGATCTTGGTCCACGGTATGAAAATTTCTTCCCTGCAATCATCGCATTTATTCCCATATTCACATAATTTATGCTGCATAGTGGAACACATGACCTGGGCAGCTGATTACTTCTCTTTGCTTAGTGGACGCTTGTCTATTTTTTGGTGAATGTTATATTGGAATCAGTTCATTTCTTCTGAGAGGGGGAAAATTATCCCTAATTCTATTGCAAAGTCGCTAAATGGAAGTTCATGTTGGCCAATCAACACGAAAAAGCCTTCGATTGATTGTCAATCATGGTGTTTCTATCCAATGTCTTCTTACTGGAAAGCAAACAACTTGGTATTCTTGCTCATTTTTTGAATGATAATCATTGTTTTATTCTGGGAATAATCTTCTGCCAAGGACACTTTTTATTACCTACCAAAAGGGTGAAAATGTACAGAGCTTCTGTGGAATAAATAAGTGGAAAATTTTCTGTAGGCTGAGATGCTTTTATTGCTTTTCTCAGTTGGGAAGAATTTTCAAGCAGTAACTAAACAGTTGTTTGGGAAACTTGTATTGGTTCGTTTGCCTTATAAAGTCTCTGTTTTTTTCAGTATACATTTGAGATTGTGTTGGTTTGTAATAAAATACCTTCACACAGTTGATTTGTTGACTGTGAAGCTGTTGTTGCTGAATGATCCTTTTTTTCCTTCTCAGGGAAGTGGACAGGAAAGAAATCGTTCATCATTGGACATGGAAGGGCTAGGAATCCATCAGCTTAGAGGGGCCAAAACACATTCATTAAGCAGGTTTGCCCCTATGCTGATGTATTTTCATAAGCATGTGTTAGTATTATTCAGAAGGGAGACAATGCCTGCTTTGTATATGTTGTTTCCTGCATTGTTTCCAAGTATTAGTGTCTGGTCGTCATAATGATGATGAGCTGTGTCTGCTGGATGCCATACTTTTACCTTGCAGGCTTTATAATGCTTGGTTCCAAATTTCTAGGTAAAATAAAGATGTTATCAATCAACTGAATAGAGAATGTAACTTAAGACGTTTCAAGGCTACATTTGGGGAATCAGGGATTTGGAGGATTTGAGGCATTACTGCATCAATTCCTGTGTATATATAAGTGGAGCCAGTGTGCTTGTTTCCAACCACAGGACATTGCAAAGATGCCTCAAAGGTTGAGTGGAGTTTGACTTTGCTGGAAAGTTTTGTTTTGTGTTCAATGACTGTTGGTTCACATGCAAGGCATTTTCCATTCTGTGCCCCTTATGCTTTTTGTTGAATTTCATTCTAATTGTATTTTGTGATTTTCAGTGATGGCCATATGCCTAGGACATGTCCAGTGTCTCCCATTGGGAGCCCTCTCCTACACTCAAAATCTCCCCAGCACATGAATGGAAGGATGTCTCCTTCTCCCATATCTAGTCCTAGGACAACTTCTGGCTCATCAACCCCTCTCACTGGCGGCAATGGCGCAATCCCCTTCCACCACCTTGGTGCATACCATTATGATGGCATTGGTAGCAGCCCAAGATCTCCTAGTGGTTCCAGCTATCACGACTCTAAACCTGACCTCTTCCAAGCAATGCAGCCTGGTGGACCTCATGCTTTCCGGGAGCTGATGGCAGCAGAAAACAACATCCTTGGGAAGTCATTTGGAAGGCCAGGCCATGGAGGTGATCTCCGTGAACTGTATGATGGGCGGTCAGTATTAGCTGATCGTGTTTCTCAGCAGCTCTTGAGGGATCATGTAAAATCAATCCATACACTGGACCTTATAAGTTCAGCCTCTCCTATGCTTGGTCGAGCCAGTGGTATATGACATGGGCAGATAATTGGAGCTTGCTGTATTGATCATCTTGGATTTCTTGTTCTTTTTTATTCTGGTGCGATTGGTTTGTCATTGTATCAAGCTGCAAAGGAGACCCATTTGTACAATTAAGGGACCCAAATTGGAAAGCTGTGGAGAATAAGATTGGATCTTTGGAAGCTATGAGGCAGATAATTTCCTGTCTAATGTGTTGACATCCTCCTTGTGGTAAGCTTGACGATCATTTCACTCAGATCCACATTATCTCACTTTTTTGCATTTATTAGAAATCAAAGAGGGAAATTTTTTAAGAATTGAAAATAAAAAAATCAGACACTCCCAAGTCCCAAGGTTAAGAGTTCAGACATCTGTTGGTTTGCATCATCACCCATTTTTGTTTAAGCCATTAATTTCCGGTTTGACAGGGACCTTTAAATTCTCGCATAAATGTTACATCAAACATTAGGAAGCAGTGAAGCTCAGTGGATTGAGTTACACATGCTAGATTGATGGTACATGTATTCAGAAAACTGACGGTAGAGCTGAGAACTATTCATTTTCTCTTTACTTAGCAACAAGTATATTCTCTTTTCTGCATTTTCTTTTTGGTATACTTCTATTATGTTTCATTATATTTTGAAGAGGATTTATTTTGCTATGCAATTACAAATGTGGATGTTGTTGCTAACAATTTGATCCAGTTTATAGGTTTGTCCATGGATAGCTTATGACATGTCAGATCGTCCTGATATTTTCATTTATATGACTTTTTCATGTTGGATGGATATTCACTAGATAACATTTTGAGACAGTAGTTTTGTGGTCCAATACCTGCCCATGTTGGGGCATACGTTGACTGGTTTTGAGCGTTGGTGCTTGAGTTTGCAACTGGTACTTATGACCCGCAAATAATTTGCAACTTCGTCTGAGTTTTGACCATATAACTACCATACCATTGACTATTTCTGCAGAGGGGTTATTGATGGATTTCAAAGATTAGATTTTTTTTTTTCCCCCTGTAAAGCTGAGGTTTGCGTAAATGAAAATTTCTGTCTTTTTATGGTGACTGACGTTAGTTCTACTTAACTGTTTTACTTATGCAGGAGAGATGGCATCCAATGATTTGGCATCGAATTCATCAGTTTCTTACAGCAACGAAGTTCAGCAGTTCCTTGGCAGTGGGAAAGCTGTATAGTGTTTTGTTCATCTATGAAATCACAAAGGAAGATGACAAAAAAACGAGAGGCTGAGTAGGGGATCCGGAGTCCTTTAATTAATTTTCTTTTTTCTTTTTGAATTTTGGTGGTGGTATAGTTCCTTTGTATAGGTGCTGGAAAACTGGATTAAGATTCCAGAATTCATGCGACGGGGACAATTCTGATGTATGCCAAGGCTGCACCGTATTGACTCAGCTGTTGTTACTGGCTGGGCTACTCTTTTGTTGTTGTATGTAATATCCATCACATCTGCAGAAAATTGAAGAAAATCTAATTAAATTACTTTTTCTCTTCAACTTGAAACTCTCTCTCTCTCTCTCTCTCTCTGTTTGTTTGTGTGTGTCCTTTTTGTTAATTTATTCATTTGATTCACTACAGAGTCGAGTGGGCTTGTCACTTCTATGTTTTCAAACTTATGTAATAATAAGATTCTCTTTTCAGTAGAAAGTGTTTAGCGACTCTCCTTGAGCCCAAGCTACATTTTGATTTTATGTTAGGTGCCTTCTCCAACAGCTCGATTTCATGGCATATTTGTTATCCGATAATAATTTCCAATGTTTTGCGTTGTATCACATGGTGTTCATACATCCAAGAAACAATTTACCAAAAGTTTCACTGTTTCGTTTCCAAAATGGTGTTTTTAGTCAGACGCGGTTTAAAATCTCAGCAAAAACGAAAAATTATTATCTATATGCCTTTCATCTATATAAATTGGTCATTTTAAGAGGATGGGAATTCTAAATCTGTATCAATTTAAGCCAATAATAGCCTGTATTTTCCTTAATTTGACGGATCAAATACTTCTAAGCCCATTTCCACACCCAAAATACCCTCGCGATGCTCGGACACGTGCTGCCGACTTAAAACGCCCAAAAAATCGCCTGCAAAAGCGTTGGCACTCCTTATGAAACAAAGTATCGCCTCACAAAACGTTGCCACGCGATATGAACGAACGAAAGTATCGCCTCCCGAAACTTTGGGGCACGTTGCAGACAAAAAATCGCCTCTCGAAACGTTGGGGCCCGTTACAGACGAAAAAATCGCCTCCCAAAGCTTTGGCACGCTACATGAACGAAAAAATCGCCTCCCGAAGCTGTGGCACCCGATTCAGACGAAAAAAATGGCCTAAGGAAAGACAATGGCTACAATCATCTACATTATTAATCCACACCCTCCCTATCACTTAACAAAGCCTGGAATGTACGGCTATTATTGAGTAATGTTTGATAGAATTCTCTTGCAGCGGGCTTTCTTGTGGCCCGACCGGGCTTGGCCTGAGTAGTATTTCATCAATTTGGACCATCTAACCATTGGTAGATATAAAAAAATAAAATCTCAATATTATTATAACACAATATAATTCTATTACCTGCCCAATTGGGTCCCAACATTTAGTGTGCCTCACTCATATTGGTCAGGATATAAATAAATAA